>JAKXYG010000576.1:322500-522500 GCA_025895645.1 Cardicola forsteri
ATATAGTTTAGTTAGTAATGATGTAGGTAACATTGAAATTGCCAAATGTTTTTTATATAATATTTAATCTCAACTTAGAATGTGATGTTTTAGAGCATGTAACAGTTAATAAAAACGTTGCTCTGGTTTATACGTTTTAAAAAATAACATAATTTTGTATTTCCACTATTATTTATATTTATTTATTATTTATATACAGCACGAATTGTTGATTAGCAGAAAGGTTACATTATTTCAATTGCTTCCAAACAATACAAACCGTAATATAATTTTTTTTTAATAATTATTTTAAAATATAATGCAAATTGCTTACAAACTAGGATTGTTTTATTGAAAATGTCAATTGTGTAACGCAAAATCGAATTCAACATCTGATTAAAGGCTTAGAGGAAATTATGGAAAACAATGAATATTATTTAAAATATTAAAAATGTATAGCTTTTAATATGTATAGATAATTTATAATATAATTTATGTTTAAGTAAGTAATTAGCTTTCTATTCACTTTAAAAAAAAATTCACTCCAGTCTAAATAATAATATTGGGAGGAAATGTTAGTGTTTACTTAATTTTTTATTAATACTGGTAAAGTAATGTAGATGTGCTTAATATAATTACGTAATATTACAAAAACTAATGAATATTACTGTATTGATCTTGACACCGAACTGTGTACTAACTATATATATATATATATATATACTGGTGGTGGAATGTAAACCAATGTTTACTCATTTTCGAATCTATCGTATTAGCCGACCCAAAGCTATTTTGCATGAGCAATGGTCATTAACAAAACCGGATTATACGGATTATATGTATGAAAACAAAATAGATGGACTTAGCCTTTTAAACAAAAATGTAGTAGTATAGTATGATTGTCGTATTTTCGGGATTTAAGACACCATCCCTAATATTCATTTATTATATTCGCTTCTTACTGTTTAAATGTTTTACAACAACAAGCATTTTTCAGCAGATAGACATTGAACGAAGTCAAAAGAGGGCCCTTCATTTAGTGCCAGTGGTGCTACTTGAAACCTATGCCCATCCAAGTTCCAGTCCAGTGCTGTACCACTAAACTGCTCCCCCTTCCGATAGACATAGGCAGCACAAAATGGTTTACTAATAAGGTTTCGCCTTTCATTGTTATATGACAATGTTTGACTTGCATTGTTTGGTTTAAAGATATTTGAAGGATAACAATGTTAGTTATAACAACCACCACAATTTCTGCATATTTTTTCACATAATTTTTAAATTATTTTTTGACTACCACATACTTGTACGTACGATAGATACTTATTATTATTATTGCTGTTTTAATTTTTATCATTATTCTTATTATTACTATTACTATTATCACTATTATTATTATTATTATTATTATTATTATTATTATTATTATTATTATTATTATTATTATTATTATTATAAATCGTTGTTGTTCGATATCAGCTATTCTTAATGTGACAACCGTGGATGTTCATTTTGGAATGTGAGAATAACTTGTTGTTCAGTTATCTTTTTTTTGTCATATACCCACACACACACACACATTTTGAAGAGTCGGCGACACAGATATTTTGGTGTTAGAGAACAATCATATTTACATGCATTACTCAGTATTTTCAAAACCTTCATTTGAGTGATATTTTTATTTATTTAAAATACACAAATTACTCACGGTACTTTAAATGTTCATGTGTGCGACTTTAACTACGAACGATGTGTATATATATATATATATTCAAGCGGGTCTATTATTATTATTATTATTATTATTATTATTATTATCAAAACTCTTTATTTCTTCACTGTGGAATGCCTATTTGAATTTTAAACAGCGAAGACAGTGTTACTGAATGTGTCGGAATAATTTCTATTAGACTCTACATACAAATTCACGACAATGAATATTTAAGTAGCATTTAATTTTTTAAAACGTTGAATTGTTTGTTTGAAAGGCGACAAAATAATTTAAGACATTTAATAATTGTTTAAAACAATACTATAAGTTAATTTAAATAATATATTTTTAGTATAACGTTTAATTTACTACATGTTACGATGTTAATGATCCTGAGGATTCGACTAATACTTATAAAGTCACAATTTCCAATGATGGTGATATTCCTGACTGTTCCTCCTCCATGTGGTGCATCCTGGACTTGATGCCAACATACATTTAGACTAATACTAGCGGAGACGGAGTGCAGAGCGGTATTACTTGGCTTTCAGTGAATTCTCGTTTAGCGAATGGATGCTAGCATACATCCAAAATGCTTTAAAGGGTATCTCAAGGTAATTATTTACCATATGTAGCCGGTTAGGTTTGTGAATCTATCAACTGGCGTCAACCATATAGAACATCGCCTCGTCAATTCCTGTGAGCACTGGCGTTTTTTAGCCAAGAAACTTTATTTATCCTTCCAAGTTCAATTTGCATCCTACAACTTTTTCGTCTAGGAATTCGAGAAACTAGTGAAACTTGGAAGACGTGGTTCTGCCACCAACTTACGTTATGTTATGTTTAACCTAGTTACATTACAAGTGACATTTATTAATTAAAATTTATTCATATAGTTGCTAGTGTAGTTATCCCCCTAATTAATGTCATTATTGTAGAAATTATTTCTTACAAGTAATATTTTTTAAATAAATATCACTAATGTTAAAAAGTCAGATATGTTTGTGATAAGTGATAGGAGCAACAAGACTGATTCATATGACTGTACATTGTATTTTTGGCGTTGAAGATCGTGCATAGTGAAGATTGCAATTCTATTCGGATTTTATCAAACTCCGTCATCAGAATTACGCTGTTTTCATTTCTTTGCCTTAATTCAATGAATTGGTGTCTTCTTGTCGTTCCTGTAGCATTATCTTTTTTACAGAAGCCAGATTGTTAATCTTGCGCCCAAATCCTCCTCTTTCCTCAACCCAACTTGGGTCCAGCTACGGTAGAGTTAATGTGTTTTTAAAATGTTTAAATAGTTCGTTTGATCGTTCATAGCCAAAATTATGGAATTTTTAAAATATTTTTAAAATGGAATGTTTCAATTATGTAAAATTGCATTCTATAAAAGATAACTTTGTGACACTGCTAGTTGCTATTACGAATGATTTGATGAAGGTAATTCAATACTGTTGTGCCATACTAAACCAACATGTCAATGTTATATTTAGTATGAAGTAAACAATTATTTGAAGGTATTTCTCGTTACTAAGACTGTTGTCCATTATCTGATATCGTCAAGAGTATTGAAACAAAAATGTATGCCAAAATTGTAAATGTTTGTTTCGAACGATGGAAACTAGAAGTTGCGACATCAGATTATTTGTTTATTTATTTATCAGATTATTTATAAGCAAGGTGTTTATGTCTGTGTCACGTTTTATCTTGTTACTAAAATATGTAATGTTTATGGTTAAACATTGCATAGCATTTTTCCATTCGTTGCATTCGAGAATTTTAACTGTCCTCACTATCAACTAATCATCTATTTTTGTTGATTCAAGTGCATGGAAGTTTATCTGTTCATTTGTCGAAATTGGCGACCGCGGAGACATGAAAACGGTCAATTGGACTGGCCGACAAATACGGAAGAAATGCATCCGTGCTGGTTTCCAATTGGTTCGCCCTCTCATTTGGACTTGTCCCAATTGCCTTTTGACGCCATGTGGCCCAATGATAGTTTGTGGTTTGGACACGTACTCAGTCAACGTTGGGTTTTGGCTTGGTTCCATATGAAGTTGGGGTTGGACGGCGAAGCACAAAGTGAAGCTAGACAGATTGACTCATTTGAACTATCGAAAGCTCATATGGAAATGTATTGTACGAATAAAGTTAGTTATTTGTTTGGCACTGGTATATTATTTGTATATTTCACTGCTTTTTATTTGTTTATTGTTTCCATGTATAACTGGGCTTGCGATTTGATGCATACATCCAGGATACTTCAAAGGTATCTTAAAATATACGTATACCCTAAGTACCTCTTGGGCTAAGAAAGATAATTCTGACAAAGTATCAGGCAACCTTGTCAACTTTTGCGAACAGTTGCGCTGTTATAAAGATGCCGTCTACCAGTCAAGAAACTTCGTTATTCGTCTACGTTTGTTACGCTTGTCAAGGTATCGAAGTCAGTCGTTTTATATGGCGTATCAATGTGGAAAATAGTGAAGAACTGATTACGTCACTGACCACATTGTTGCACGAGAGACATTTTTCAGCAAGTGCAGATTAAACAAAGCCAAACATAGACCCGCTTTTATTGCTGGTGATGGAACTCGGGCATGAACTCCTCAGACTGAAAACCAGAGCTCTTCCTATCCATCTACTTTGCTAAGATATTATTTTTATCTTTGGATCATTCATCATCAGCATAAGTACTATTGAAAATTACGTTACAAAGCTTCCATGCAGCATGTCACGTTATATTGAAACACAATACTTTCAAACTTTCAGACAACATAATGATTACTTTTAGTCCGATCTTTACCTTTTAAAATGTTTGTCATGGATAATCCTATTGGCCGAAATGTTTCCGCCCGGTATAACTTTTGAGAACAATACTGTCAACAACAAACATTTTTGGATGATTCAATTTTATTATGTTTCTATTAAAAGTAACTTATAACATCATTTAAAATGCTTGACAAGACTACAGCTTTTGAGTTTATCAGAATTTTATAGTTCAAAGTAAGAATACGTAGATTCCAAATAAAAATATAAGACGTTAAGTGTGAAATGAATTCGTATATTCCCGTCAGTCACAAACATATAACATTTTAGTATATATATACAAAAGGGGGATACAGATGACGTTTAAGTTATTCCAACTTACAAACACATAAATACAAACAGGCATCACGACCAAGTTCAATGTAGTGATGAACTGTTTTTGTGCACACAAAGCAGCTTTCAGTGTGTGAATATGAACAGATTCGAGAATTTTCAACATATTTACAACAATTTTTGAAATTGATCTGGTGTTTGGTTTGTAGTAGATGACGTAATATGGAAAGTGTGCATATGTGTTCACTTCCGTTTGACCTATTATTCATCCATTTTGAAATGTGTTTATTAGCCCGATTAGCTAAGCGATGCATTGTCCGACCAATGTACTTGTCACCGCAACTGCAAGTGAACTTATAAATGCAATGTAGATTCCAAACCAGCACTATAATTGCATTAGTTTTGTATACATTTATAATTTACAAAAAAGGTTAAGCGATTTGTTTATTAGATAATATAATAATAATAATCAGATGCCCTGGGGGTTTCAGCTACTGATTCCATCACATGTTTTCTGTTTAATCGAAGTTGCATTTTTAAGTTGCACAGGATAAGGATCTAAGGCTTGATTTTCTGTCAGGGTGAACTCCTTTAGCCTAGGCGGCTACATATGGTAAATGGCTACTTTGAGACACCTTTTAGGCATCCAGGGTGTATGCTAGCATCCATTCACTGAGCTGGAGTCCAGTGAAAACCAGATATACCGCTGTGGACTCGGTCCCTGTTGTTATTAGTCTAAAATGCCTATAGGCACCTAGTCCAGGATGCACCACGTGGAGGATTAACAGTCAGGAGTATCACCATTATTGGAGTTTGATAATTTTTACTCAACTCCTCAGGATTACTTAGCATCCCAAAAGTTTAATAATCTGTTTGTAGATTTTTACGTGTCAGTATTGACGATGTGCAAAAGTCCCGTGAAGCGGATTCGAACCGCTGACCTGAGGATAACCACACCAATCTACAGTCCTCCGCTCTACCAACTGAGCTATCACGGGACATAATATATTAGATATATTTATTAGATAGACAGTTTGTCACTCATTTTTATACTTTTTGAACAGATTCATACAAAAGTGACTTCCGTATTATATATGTATGAACGTGATAATTACAGGTTTATTGACACGACTCTTGTCTCGAACTTGGGTAGGGTATGGGTTCGATCCCCACTACATACACTAAATTCGGGCCAACGTTCGGCTTCGCTAAAATATCAACTGATGAAAGATCTTTCCCTTAAAGTTATTTAACTTGGAAGTAGTAAAAATAAAAAAGTGGTAGAGCGTCAGATTGGGTGAGCATGAGTTCTTGTTCCACAAGCGATACTAAATGCCGATCTTCGTTTGATGTTCATTTACTGAAAAATGTTTCCTGCAAAACACATAAAGCAGTGAAAGCAACATTTAAAAGCCTTGTTACGATATTGCCTAACATATGCGGTTTTAAAAAAAAAATCTTGTACACCTGTTTTTTGATTTGATGTTGAAAATGTTGTATTTGATCAGAGTGCTTCAAGTCAATTTGCCCGTCTTATCGATCGACTCGACTTGATTGGAGATGAGTCAATACAGCGTTGGATCGCCCAGATTGGCAATTGTGCGGGACAGTCAAAGTTGAGTGGTGATGACGAATTTGCTCGAGTTGTGGAAGTTTGCAACTATCCATAAAATAATTATGTTTAATACATTTTTGTTTTGTAATTGACAGCTTATTTTGTACAATTTGTCAACATTTGTACTTTATTTTGAAGAATTTGCCTACTTTTAGTACAAAACGTTTTTTTTTGTGTGTATGCTTGCGAACTACGGGGTTTAAATTATTCGTCAAGTGGAGTTATTATTGACCTATTAAATATGTTTTTATTTTAGAATTGTTAGATTCAGTTGAATAACAAATCCACTTGGCTTTAAGTCAGTCATAAAGCACTGTACAGCTGTTTCACATCCCCATTTGGAATCATCAGCAGCACATACCTTTCAAGTTTTGCACACACATGATTTTGAACCCAAGCCCTGTCTGGTGTTAGGTTAGTCCCTTAAACCACTGAGCTACGGGTGGATGATCTTGACCCAGATAGGGCGTGGGTTCGAATCCCACCACCGGCACTAAAATGGGGGCCCACGTTTGAGTTCGCTAAAATGCCCACTACTGAAAAATGTTTCTAGTAAAACATTTAAAGTAACAAACATAAAATAAATAAATAAATTTAAAAAAGAATATGAGACAACAACATAATTTAATTTGTTCAAACATTTTGTCAAAATGTTTGCTTGATCCCATGAAACATTCATTTCAATTAAATTTTCCCAATCGGATTTTAGCCACGTTTTTTGTGGTCTACCAACCTTTCTTTTGCTATCTTCAATTGTCCATTCCTAAACCGTTCTTGTTGGTCTTTCGGGCAGTAGACGTTTACATTTGACAACCCAATTTTCTTTGCCTAATTGTGATGATGTCATGTGGTGGATGAAAATCATGAGCTCATTGTTCAGACGGATAAATAAACATGGCCATATTGATTTTAGTCTATTTTTTTAATTTTATGTTTGTTACTTTGAATGTTTGTACGAGAAACATCTTTTAGCAGTGGACAATTAGCGAAGCCAAACGTAGGCCCGCATTTTAGTGCCGGCGATGGGATTCGAACCCATGTCCACCGAGGTCCGAATTCGAGTGCTGTACCGCTAGACCACCCCGGCAGAGAGACTAACATTGCCACTGTTTGCCGCAATGGCGTCTTTCTATTGTTTCCGTAACAATATAGAATCTTTTTACAAAAGCCATGTTTCTAATTTTAAGCTTGAACTCTTTTCCCTTATTCAGGCTTGAGAATAGCTAGATTGGCTTATTTCTGATCTTCTCCAAGCGGAGTTTCGGATACTTTATTGATTGGCAAAAATTGAAGTTAAAGCTATTCGTATAAATGCGATTGGTAACATGGTTACCTCGTCTCTATTTTACATGAGTAAAAATCATTATGTACGCAACGAACATAGAAGAATAAAAGAGATTGCTTTATTTAATAAATTAATTAACAAAACCGTTTGAATTTTGTTGCAATTGTCTTATTTAGTACAACAGTTACATATAGCATACATGTATACTGTGATACCTTTTGAATACTCGGGGTGAATGCTTGCTTCCACCCATAGAGACAAAATCCTAGTTATATCGCTGTACAGTCAGTCTCTCAGTCCAAGATGTATCACATGGATATACGAAAACAGGATTATTACAATTATTGGAAACGTTAATTAAATCTTTAGAATTATTAGAATTCCAACAACATTTATAATGAATACTACACACAATTAAACGGCGTTGTCTATTGTTTATAAGTAGGCGTGCTCTATGTATATCGCAGTAACAATAATTGTGTCAATTTAAAATTACTTGTAACTATTGAATTGAATAAATATGTGTATTTGTAACAGTTGGCGTTGATTTTTGGACGCATTTGTATTTGTCACATGTTGTATAAAAACTTCCTGAAAGGGAATACCGACTCCTACTTGGCTCGCCCACAAGTGGCGCAGATAGACGCTGTGTCAAATAATTAATCGCTAACCAAACAGATACTCAGGCGTTAACCTGTTGACAAAAAGGCGATAATGGCTATTGGTATTACGTTGAGTATTATCATTATCAAGCCGTCCTAATTGAGAACAGCACTGCTTGCTCCACATGGAGAGGGGGCCTAGAAAAGGTGGTTTAAAAATTGCTTGTCTTCTTGCCGGAATGACTGGCCGTGACTAACTGGTCTATATACTCGCGGTCAAAACTCTTACAAAAATTAATTGATTGCCGTGGTTAACAGAGCAGATTCTAATAGCCAAATGCAAAAAGCATCATTCTCAAACCTTAAACAAGGTAGAATGTGCTCCGCGATGTTACTGCTCGTTCTGTGAATTGTACTGGCGTTAATGCACCAGTTATTAAGTATAGAATTTCTATTTTAAAACAAAAATGTTCACTTATTGTTGGCTCATGGAACGTACGCTTACTGAGGGTTTGAGTAATGCTTGTAAAGTCTTAATTTTCAGTAATGTTGATATTTCTGACTGTTCCTCTTGTTTACGCTTGTTAACCATTGAAGTCGATCGCTTAATGTGCAATTTATATTGCATAGAAAATAATGGAGAGGTGACTATATCATCAGCCAGATTAATAAAAAAAAAGAAATTAAATAGCTACTATTCTGAATAAGAATATTTGTCAATTTCAGTGTAAATTAATCATAGTAATGTTTTAGTTCAATTTAAAACATTAATTTAATTTTTTTTGTTAATAAAGTAAATCATGTTGCTGTCCGCTAACCTTAATCCAAATTGTTATTCAAAACAGGAATTTAAAAATTAAAAAAAATAATATTTTCACTTTTTATGTGGTACATATGTATTGCCCATTCCTTTTTTATTAGAAATAAATAAATCATCATTTAATCGTGGGAATGTTTAACTCTTTATTTGATAAAAATTTAATAGATGTGTCATTAAGCGGATCGGTTTCAATTTAGTGACAATTATTTGTTTTCAACTCAAACAACTATTTGACTTAATTTCTTGAGTGTGTGTGTGTAAATGAGTGAATGAGCGAATGTATCTTTATTGATTTTTCTTGTATATGTAAAAATGTTTGCATTGTACCATAAGTTGCAAAGAAGTATAGATAGGGGCGTGAGTATGGTTCAACTTTAAAATAGCACACTAATTTACAAACTGAAAAATAATTGTTTTACGTGACTTTTCTCACTTTTGTCAAGTGTAGTAGGTATATGCGACGGATTGTTTATTGGAATCATTACTATCATTTATGGACATGTACATCATAAATACTCAACATGTTGTTAATATACCAAATAGTTTGTGTGCACTTTTCTAGCATCTTTCGTTATATTTCTTAATCTGATTTGATAAAGACATTTATGAATTGTGTATACTTTAGATTGAAGTTGATGTCTTATAGGAATGCAAATAATTATCATATGCTAGCCTAAGTAAAATATTTAAAATATATGTGTTTTTAGATTGTTTTTGTGATATATATATATATATATATGCACGCGCATGCTTGTAAGTGTTTAGAAAACGCGTGGTTTTGGTACAAATAAACCAGTATTCACTTTGTGCTAATTATCGTGACAATAAAATTGGTAAATAAGAATAAAATAGAAAAAAAGTGATTTTGATTGTCTACTGGATTGTTGACTGGACTTTTCAAAACACGTGGAGAAAAAAGAAGTTGAGTGTAGGTTTTGTAAAATATGTAAAAAAATTAATCTTTTTTTTTACAATACATATATGTATAATATCATTGGCTAAAGTACAAATGTGACTGCAATGTTGTTTAAATTTTCAAGCTGTTTTATATTTGGCTAGTCTGGACTGGTTTGCGCTCTATTTATTATTATTACATATTATTACAAAACCCTTTTGCTTTAAAAAAATAAGCATGGGGCAATAAGATTACAATTACAGCAAAAAATTAACATCAAAGTCTCGTAATTCAAAGAGAACATGAGACAACAAAATGTTTCCATGTATTTGAACATTCTGCCAAACGTTTTGCTTGTGCCCATGAAACATTCATTTCAATTAGATCTTCCCGAATAGTTCTTAGCCAAGTTTTCTTTGGTCTGCCAACCTTTCTTTTACCATTTACAATTGTCCATTCCAAAACCGTTCTTGCTGGTCTTTCGGGTGGTAAACGTAGAATTTGACCAAGTAATTTTCTTCGTCTAATTGTAATGATGTCATGGAGTGAACGAGAGTCAGTTCTTTTCATGATCTCATCATTTGAAATGTGATCGCGCCAGGTAATCTTTAAAATACTTCTAAGACACCGGCGATGAAAAACATCCACCATTTTATCAATCTTGTCCGTACGTTTCCACGTTTCACTCCCATATATTGCCGTAGGAATGATTATTGATGCGTACAAACGAAGTTTTGTCTTTAGGCGAATGGAAGAACATGACCATATTGATCTGAGTCTATTGAAGACTGATATTGCCTTACCAAGTCTGGCTTTAACATCAATTTCGGTTTGTCCGTCTTTACCAATGATGCTTCCCAGATATGTAAAGGAATCAACAGTATCAATATTTTGTCCACTAATTTTGATGGGCAAATCATTGTTTGACTTTATGCACAACACTTTTGTCTTTGAACAATTAATCCGTAAGCCAATACGAGAACTGATATCACTGAATCGTGTTGTCATATTTTGCATCATTTCTGGGGTTTCACTGAGTAAACCAATATCATCTGCAAAATCCAAATCCGTTAATCTGCCTTGGTTCCATTTGATACCATAAGACAAATCATTCATGGATTGAGTCATAATAAAATCAATTACCAGGAGAAACAAAAACGGTGACAAAATACATCCTTGACGTACTCCCGTGACAATTTCGAACATAGCAGTATGACCATTTTTTGTTCGAACACAGCAACTTGAATTTTGGTATAGCGAACGCATAATATTCACATATTTTAACGGTATTCCGTAAAACTTAACTATTTTCCACAAAGATTCTCGATGAACACTGTCAAAAGCTTTCATAAAATCAATAAAATTGATTGTTAGTGATTGCTGAAATTCTTGACTTTGCTCAATAATGTTACGAAGAGTGAGTATTTGTTCAATACAGCTTCTTCCTTTCCGAAAACCTGCTTGTTGTTCTCGAAGGTGTTTATCTACCGCATTACTTAAACGATTTATAATTACTTTACAAAACACCTTACCAGGAACAGACAATAAGGTTATTCCGCGCCAATTATTGCAATCATTCAGACTTCCTTTTTTGGGAAGGGTAACAATTAATCCTTGTCGCCAATCATTTGGAACTTGTTCATTATGCCATATAACATTAAATAAATGAGCAAGCTCATTTGCTACAACATCACCTCCATGTTTGAGCATCTCTGCAGTTATCTTGTCAAGTCCTCCTGCCTTATTGTTTTTCAACCTTTGAATTGCATAAATCACTTCAGTTACAGAAATGTCATCAATGCATATTTCTGGAGTTTGAGTCACATTCATATCATTATCATTATCAAAATCTATAAGAGTATTTGGCATAGGCTGATTAAGTACTTCTTTAAAATGTTCTACCCATCTAGATGATTGCTCATCATTTGTTAGAAGTAAACGACCATCTTTTCCTTTGATTGGAATATCGGTGTTCTTTCTAACTCCCGACAGTTGTTTAACAATTTTATACAGAGTCTTGGAATCATTTTTTGCTGCTGCCTTATCTGCTTCTCTGCATCTGTTTTCTAGCCAATCATTCTTATCTTTGCGGCAGCTTTTTTTAACCTGTTTATCTAAAGTTCTATATTTATCATCAAATATTTTCCAAATAACAGGATTGTTAGATTGATCTCTCTAATTTTGTTTTCTTTCTGAGATCAATTAAATTCCATGAGACTGATGAAATCCATTGTTTCTTTGTAGAGTGACATTTTCTACCTAACACATTTGCTGCACAGTCTGTAATTGTTTTATGAAACAATTTCCATTGATCATCAGACTTTTCTACCCTTTTCAAATTTTGAAATGTATTTTTTAAGGAATTGTAAAATTGATTTGAGATATTTGACTGTTTAAGCTTCTCACACGAAAATGGATGTAATTTTTTTGTGGTTTCTACTGTCTTTAATTTTAAACGAATTTTTCCAACAAAAAGATTGTGATCAGAACCAACATCTGCACCGCGATATGCACGTACATCTTGCAATGAAGATCGCCATTTTGTGCTAATACAAATGTAATCAATTTCGTTTGTTGTTTTTCCATCTGGAGAAACCCACGTTGTCTTGTGTATATTTTTGTGAGCGAAAAAAGTGTTGCCAATACTCATTCCACAATGACTGTTTAACGTCAACAACCTATAACCATTATCATTTATGCTATCAGCATAGCCATGTGGTCCAACATTTGAGGAGTACCCAGATCTATCTTTGTTCAATTTCGCATTGAAATCACCGATCAAAATTTTGATGTCTCTTCTTGGCACATCATCTAATAAACTTTGTAATTGATCATAAAAAATATCTTTTTGGTTCTCCTCAGTTGCCTCAGTAGGGGCATAGACTTGCACAATTGTTACTTTTGCAAATCTGGTGTTGAATCTAGCTGAAATGATACGGTCGCTCACAGGTTTCCATCCAATTATAGCTTTAGCAGCATTTTTACTCAACATAATACCAACTCCATTAATATGATATTTTTCATGTCCAGAATATAAAATTGATGTATCTCCACTCTTGAAATGACCTTGACCTTTCCATCGCATTTCGCTAATACCCAAAATATCTAAGTTGTAAATTTTCATTTCTCGAAGGACTTGTTCTAACTGTCCAGTACGAAAAAGTGTGCGCACATTCCATGTCCCAATACTGGTTAAGGTTTTGGCATTGAAGATTCTGCAAATCGAAGATTGAGCTTCCTTTCGGCTTTCACTCAACCCTGTCATTTGTGTAACTCTGTCATCGAGATACGCGCGATCACTTCTTTGCCGTTGTTTGCCGGAATGGCGTCCTATTCATTGTTTCCGTAGCAGTATAATTTTTTACACTAGGCCAGATTGCTAACCTTGTGCGCTCAAACCCTCCTCCTTTATCCAGGCTTGGGACTGGCTAGATTGAATCATTTCTGATCCAATCTAGGCGGAGTTGCTCTATTTATGCTTTGGCTTAATTCCTCAAAATGGTTGTACACAAAAGTGACAATTTGTTGATTCAGACGACGTACACCAACGAAATCTCTTCGCAACTTGTGCTAGTCAGGTATTTAGACTGTCATTTTTCTTGGAAATTTTTTTCTATGCGACAATTATATAAGCATGCAATCAATTATTTAATTAAAAAAAAAAAGTCCCTATTATTGGTGCTTTGAATAAAATTGATTAACTTGACATTAGTAAAACTATATGGAAAAAAAACTTCACAGTTTGCCGTTTGGTGGTTTTCTCGATAATATTCATTTTAGTCTTTGTAATGCAAATTATGCTAATAATTATCAAAGTTTGACTAATTTTCTCCATTCCGTATCAGATAAATATGAATGATGAACCGAGTACACCGTGTTATGACTGGATTTCTTTTTTTAATAAATGGGTGCAAGCATACGTCCAGAATATTTAAAAGGAATCGTAAGGTATCCCCGTATGTAGCCATTGGATTAAAAAAAAAGGAAAACTTTTAACAGAAAACAGATGACATTGTTTATTATTGTGAAGAGTGGTACTGTCACAAAAATGATATCAATAATCCAAGAAGATTTGTTGCCTTTTTTACGTTTGTATCTATTGTAATAACTGGAAATAATACTAAGACGAAGAACAATAATGATTGCATTATCAACACCAAAAGTTGTTAAAAGAGCCATCTCTTTATTAGTTTCACTTTGCATAGCATCCCAAATTCTTATGCACAAAGTTTGGCGGTTTCCATTTGCTCTTGAGGGGGGATAATTAAAGGATCTTGGCTACAAAACCGCTTCCTTGTGACGATACCAGTGTTAACAGGAAATGGAGGTCGACGAACCCACAGGCCCAATCTACTACATATAATAAATGGATAATTTGATATACCTTTTAGGCACATTGAGAGTCCAATGGAAGCCCAGTTATACCGTTGTGCACTCGGTTCCTGGTGTTATTAGTCTCGACGTCTGTGAACACCTAGCCAATAATGTACCATGTTGAGAAGGAACAGTCGAAAATGTTATAAGCATGAGTCAAATCCTCACGATCATTGTATAATGAAACAATTAACAAAAATTAAAATAAAACAATATAACTGTTGCATTGTGAATAGGGGTGGTCAAGCGGTACAGGGCTCGAATTTGGACCTCGGTGGGCATCGGGGTTCGAATCCCACCACCGGCACTAAAATGGAGGCCCACGTTCGGCTTCGCTAAAATGTTTACTGCTGAAAGGCATGTTTCTCGTGCAAACATTTAAAGTAACAAACATAAAATAAATAAAAAAATTAAAAAAAAAGTTTTTGTCTAGTTGTGCGCTAGTACAAATGCATCACAAACGCTGTTTTATATCATTAAAATAGTTAAGTAGTTCATAGTCGGTCGAAATTTCGTATATAATACACATTTTACTGAATTTATCAATGGTCGGAATTACAATTTGAACGTTGTTTTAACAGCTTTGCTGTTTTATAATCAATCCTATCGTTTGGGAAACAAAAAATAGAAAATATTCCAACGTGTCCAAAAATGTATAAATTAATATAATGACACTTGTGTAAAAGTTTGTTGATAAACCGAACATTCTGTTCCTTTTATTAAGTGTCATATACTTGACTGAGACATTATTTAATACTGTTAATTATTTCCTTTTATTCCAATTACAAGATGCGGTATTTTTTCTATTTTTAAATAAATATATTAACACAAATTGACAGGTTAAATGACTGATTATTGAAGGTTCGAAATACACACAGTAGTGACGTGTGTATATGTACATATACAAAATTTAAAATTCAGTGTAAAAATTAAAATACTAGGTTAAAATTTGGATTATTTGATATATAGCTAAAAATGTGGATTACATGATACACTTTACATTTGCGAGTATTTAAATAGTTTTTGGTAAACTTGTGTATTATTATTATTACAATTGTTACAAACACTTGTGCCTTGAAATAAACACGGGGCAACAAGATAACAACAAGACCACAAACGATAACAAAGTCCCATAATTAAGAAAGAATATGGTCCAACAAAATAATTCCATGTCAACATCTTTGTTTTAATTCCACGAGACATTCGTAACAATTGGATTTTCTCCAATCGTTCTGAGCCACAATTTCTGTAATCTACCAACCTTTCTTTTGCCATAATCAGTTATCCATTCTAAAACCGTCCTCGCTGGTTTTCCGGGCGGTAAACATAGAATTGGACCAAGTAAGTTTCTTCGTCTAATCAAAGAGTGATATACATTTATAAAACAATTGTTTTAATATTTACTGACATTGAACTGACTAATACTTTTTTCCACCTTTTGAAACACGTCAATATTTACAAATCATGTCTTGTATATTCTCAAGGCTGCATTTTTGTAATCAATTTTAGCAAAAATATTTGAATAAAAGGTACATTATTAATCTAACCATCAGTAATGATTACTATTGCAGCATTTAAAACGGACATATGTTATGTTAATTGAAGTGGAAGAAAGCAGTTTCGCTCAATAAATAATTAGCAAGCAAACTTTTTTTCCATACAATTAAAACGCTTTTTAGATTTTAGACATGTTATTTGGTGTAAAACCGAAATACATATTTATCGAAAAATGACTGATGTGCAAATATGTAAATATTTGCTGTTAAAACAAAATTGTGAATCAGTTGTTGGTTGAATCATGCTTTTTCTTTCACTTCAGTCATGCAAAATTAGCTAGGCTAATTAATCTAATGTGTCAATTTAAAATTCATCAAATGCCTTGTACAAACAATAGTTATTTGGGATAGTTTCTTACTTATCCGCCAATCAAATGGAAAAGGAAGCAATTTGGGTTTGATTTCCCGCTGAGCTGTTCTGTCAGCAGCGTTTTTTGACATTTTTAAAAACTGTTTTATAGAAAGAAAAACAAGTTACATTTGGTGGTGGTAAGTGTAAAAAATACGTTTTTATGCAATCAAAAATGTCTGTTGGAAACCAATTTAAGGTTTGTGTTAAATTTTTGTCAATGGTCAATTGTTTTACACAAATATGATTACCAACAAAATTGTTCCACATGATTGTACATGATTACATTTTCTACTTTGAAGATTGTGCATAATTAAAATTATATTCGATTTTTGCCAAACACTTTGAATGTTTTGACGGAAAATGCATAATCTTTCAGCAGTGGACATTTTAGCAAAGCCAAACGTGGGTCCTCATTTAGTGCCAGTAATGGAATTCCAACCCATGACCACCAGGTCTAAGTCGAGCGACGTACTGCTAGGCCACCCCCGCAATTTTTACAGCGCTAATTTTGCGCTCAAACCCTACTCATTCCGGCTACAGTAGAATGCATTAAATAAGGATTAAAATAGATTGAAGCGGAACACACAGTATTCAATATTAAGAAATATTTTTATTTAATTTATTAATTAATTTTATTATTTTTAAATTTTATGTTTACTACTTCGAATGTTTTACGAGAAATATGTCTTTCAGCAGTGGGAACATTTTAGCGAAGCCGAACGTGGGCCCGCATTTTAGTGCCGGATTCGAACCCCGATGCCCACTGGGGGTTTAAATCGAGCGCTGTACCGCTAGACCACCACAATGCCGCTGTGATTTTTAAAATAAAACAACAAAGAAAATTGTAAAAAAGGTTTTTTTTCTAATTGTTATTGCACACAACTTTATTTAGTAAAGTGCCAGAGTGATTTGGAGGTTCAGGACTAAACTCGAACTTGAACAATCATGAGTCTGAAAGTTATTTTTGTAAAACATTTAAAGCAGTAAAAATAAAGCAACGTAAAGTAGTTTAAATTAAATTAATTATATATTTTGTAATGATATCTTATTGCATTAAGTTTATAATCTGAACTGAAATAATAAACAATTATATTATTAATATTCCAGAATAATATTCCTAATTTTTATACTTGATAGAATAGTTATTTGGATTTCGTTTAATTAAAGTCGTTTTATTAATCGTAATATTTCTAGGGACGGTCTAGAATCTGAGCGGAAATGGGTTTAATCCACACCGTTGGCACCAAATGCTAACTCATGGTTTAACTTTACTAAAAGATCCAATGCTAAAAGATGTTTCTCGTAAAAAAATTAAAGTAGTAAATAGAAATATAAAAAAAAATCCGACAAAATAAAGATTATAAGTCAACTAAATTATTTATTTTATTTTTATTTTGTCTAATTATTTAAAAAATACAACAAATCCATGCTCATTCAGTTCCGATTCTACTGTTTTTGTCAACAGCAACTCAAAAAAAGCCTGTTAACTATTATTGTGTTATTTTAGATTTATTTAGCCTAATTATAATAATAAAAACTGTTGCATATTTCTTAATAGAGTAAATTTTGAATTAGCAATGCAATTTTTAATTAAAAACACAGCAGTTTTGTCAAACAGTTTTTGGGGGGGGGGGGGGGGGCCCCCCCCCCCGAAAATAAAACAGCATAAAATATCAGACAAATAGGGTTTTATTGCAAAACATCATTTTATTTTACGAGCGTAAACATGTAAAAAACAAACAAACTACAAACGCAAAATAATGCAAATATTATTTACATAAATGCATGTTCATCTGACTGAAATAATTCTACTACTTATTTTTGTAGTTGCTTTAAAACACACAGCATTGATTGTGGATTGATGGATTTGTTATGTATTCATGGCGACTTTGGTAATACAAGTACAAGGTGACAAGTTTGCCAAACGTTTGTTTTGCTGATTAGTTATTTGGCATATTTAATAATCAGCTGTCCAAAACATTTTTATTTATTATGTAATATATATGTTTAAATAAAACGTACAAATTAAATTATTTACTTCCGTACACATTTGGCATTATATTTAATTAATAATACAGAAAAATATAAAACAAATGTTGTATTTGTTTTTATATTATGGTAATCATAAATACAACTTTTACATTAATGTTTTGGTGTTTATTTTTATTATTTTTATTTAATATGGCGATGCTTAAAGTATAAAATTTGCAATTCGAACTCTTTAAAAACGTATTGCTAAAAAATTAATATCAAGACGTTATTGAAAGATTGAGGTTCTCTTTATCATAACACATAGACATATTAGAAGATATAAACTGTGAGATGTATTGATTTTGTACATTCTCGTCAGTCACAAACATATAAAACTCCAGTATGTATATATACAAAATTATGTGATGATTCTTTCAATTGAATACGTTGTCTTGTAAGTTGGGAAAGCAGACAACTTGTCTGGATATCAGTAGAATTGTGAAAATAACTTTTGATGTCTATTAGTCTGTTATTTCATTAATATCGACCTCTGTCTAATTTAAAATAAAGTAATTATTAATTAGAAGGTAACTATGTAAGCTCCCAGTGAGTTGGGAGAAAGAAGAACACAAAGGAAGGGAATCACGTGTATATTTAACAGACGTTATTTGATTAAACTAAAGTTAAATATATACTGTTTAAATATTGTTGGTAATCCGAAATACTTGTTAGTACAATAGTTGTGTAGACAAGGCGGGTAAGTAATGATTGTGCAAAATATTTGTAACTTTTAGCAAATTTCATTTTACACATCATTGTGGAATGTCAAGTCAAAGATTTTTCAAATTTATCTATTTTTAAAATAATAGAGAATGAATTTTATGTGACAGTAGTTTCAATATTTATGTACGACTAAATAAAATGTTTATAATTTGTAATGTTTAACTTATTTAAACTACAAAAAAATCTTGATAAGCTAAAATGTGATGTTCGTACTTTTATTTCTCTACCGATTCACTACCAATTTTTTTGGTTATTCAAACAAATCATTCATATTCTGAAAAATGGCATTTTACAGACATAAGTTAAATTGTTAAAGTTTATGTTTATTTTATATATTTTTCATACTAAAATGTACTTTTTTACTATTTTATTGTTATTTATTTATTTGTGTTTACTATTTTACATGTTTTACGTGAAACGAATCTTTTAGCAGTAGGGACATTTTAGCGAAGTCGAACATGGGCACACATTTAGTGCCGGTAGTGGGAATCAAACCCATGCCCACCAGGGTTCGAGTCGAGCGCTGTACTGCTAGACGAGCCCAGCACAACTTCTGTTAATTTTATAAAATTTTGGTGCTAGGATGAAAGTTGATGGGCGTTATTTATACAAAACTACCTTTGAAAATAGGGTTTCCTATTAAAAGCTACTAAAGTATATATTAGGAAACGATAGATATGTTTAAGATGAAAAGCAAGTGTTAAATCATGTAACATATTATTAGCATCTATCCATTTTCAATTTGTTTTTTTTTCATACTGCACATAGTGGGGGTAGCAAAGGTAACTAAAGCGCTGGACTAGAAATTGGGCAGGCATCACTTCAAGTCTTACCGCTTCACTTAAAGACGAGCCTATGTTCAGTTTTTCCAAATGTTCACTTACTGAAAAATGTTTCCCACCAAACATTTAAATAAAACAAAAACTTAATAATAATAAATTATATATATATATATATATAATTTAAAAATTTGTTTATTTTTAAACAAAATATTTGTTTATACGATTTAAATAAACAATATTTTTAAAAATAAAATAGTGTAATTTTATTGATGTTTAACAAAATTGCGCTATATAAAAAATTGTTTTTTTTAATAAAAATTGTATTTATGGATTTAAAAAGGTAACATAAGTATAGGAAAAGTACATTAACGGCTTAATAATTTACAACAATTTACATATTGCTAACCTCCAATAACATATTTTTACATTACATGTTTTGTATTTTAAAAATATTTAGTATTACAAAATTGTATTTATTTATTGTGTAATTTAAGTCAACTCCGCCTAGTTTGGATGAGAAATAATTCAATCTAGCCAGTCCCAAGCTTGGATAAAGGAGGAGGGTTTGAGCGCACAAGGTTAGCAATCTGGCCTAGTGTAAAAAATTATACTGCTACGGAAACAATGAAGAGGACGTCATTCCGGCAAACAACGGTAAAGAAGTGATTGCACGTATCTGGATAACAGAGTTACACACAGATGTCAAGGTTGAGTAAAAGCCGAAAAGAAGCTCAATGTTCGACTTGCAGAATCTTCAATGCCAACGAGACTTTGTTGTTGTTGTTGTTGTTTTGCTGTAATAGTTATCTTATTGCCCCATGCTTATTTTTAAAGCACAAGGTTTTTGTATCATTATTATTATTATTATTATTATTATTATTATTATTATTATTATTATTATTATTATTATTATTATTATTATTATTATATTACTATTACTATTCTTCTTCTTCTTATTATTATTATTACTATTATCACTATATTATTATTACTATTCTTCTTGTTCTTGTTCTTCTTTTTATTATTATTATTATTATTATATTATTATTATAATTATAATTATTACCATTCTTCTTTTTCTTTTTCTTCTTCTTCTTCTTCTTATTACTATTATTATTATTATTATTATTATTATATTATTACTATTCTTCTTCTTCTTATTATAATATTATTATTACTATTCTTCTTCTTCTTCTTATTATTATTATTATCATTATTATTATTATTATATTATTATTATTATTACTATTCTTCTTTTTCTTCTTCTTCTTCTTATTATTATCATTATATTATTATTGCTATTCTTCTTTTTCTTCTTCTTCTTCTTCTTACTACTATTATTATAATATTATTATTACTATTCTCCTTCTTCTTCTTATTATTATTATTACTATTCTTCTTCTTCTTCTTATTTTTATTATCATTATATTATTATTACTATTCTTCTTTTTCTTCTTCTTCTTCTTATTATTATTACTATTATTACTATTATTATTATATTATTATTACTATTCTTCTTCTTCTTATTATTATTATTATATTATTGTTACTATTCTTCTTCTTCTTATTATTATTATTCTTATTATTCTTATTATTATTCTTATTTTTATTATTATATTGTTATTACTATTTTTCTTCTTCTTCTTCTTCTTATTGTTATTATTATTATTATTGTTATTGTTATTTAAGTCTAACTTTCACCGTTAGCGCTCAATGGCAATTCTTGTGTTGAATCTGATCAAATCAATACGGTCGCTTCCATTCAATGGGAGCTTCAGTCTCATCTTCAATTAATACAATGCCAACTCCATAAATATGGTGTATTTTAATTTTTTGGAGAATACTGATTTGGTACATCTTTCATATACAATTCACGATATACAATTGTGTTTCAAACTATACTTAATATTTAGGTATATGTAAGTATTATAGCCAATTTGTTGTTAATTATTAATTACTATTCGTCTTAATTAAAATGTAACAATTAGTTTAAATAATAATTGTGTTGAGGAAGAACTGAATGTAGTACCTTGATAATAATAGACAGTTAAATGATACTTTACAAAAGAAGTTAGATTTATAAAATATCCTCTTTTCATGGTTTGTTTTATTACTAAGATTGTTGTTGAGCCAGTTACAACATAAAGGTTTAACAAAATTGTCAAGACATTTAGCATTTGAAAACCATTGATGGACTGTTTATAAAAACAGAAATGGGGCTCAACTAACATTGTACACCCATAAAATGAAACGTTTAATGAATAAATAAATGTATGTTTTTCATCGCCAATGTTTTGGAAGTATTTTAAAGATTACCCGGCACGATCACATTTCAAATAATGAGATTGTGAAAAGATCTGATTTTTGTTTACTATATGGCATCATTACAATTAGACGAAGAAAATTTCTTGGTTAAATTCTACATTTACGGACCCGAAATATCAGCAAGAACGGTTTTGGAATAGACGGTTGAAAATGGTAAAAGAAATGTTAGGGTAGATCACATAAAAGTTGACTAAGAACCATTCGGAAAGGTCAAATTAAAATGAATGTTTTATGAAATCAAACAAAACGTTTGATAAAATGTTCAAATACAAGAAAAATTCTGTTATTTTCTGTTCTTTTTTAATTATGGGACTTTGTTATTGTTGTTTTTTGTTGTAACTGTTATCCTATTGTCGCATGCTTATTTTTAAAGTAAAAGGGTTTTGTAACAATAATAATAATAATAATAATAATAATAATAATAATAATAATAATTTATCTATTTTTTGGTACATTGAATAAATATATTTACAATTGTATTTAAACCAGTTCTTTTATTAAAAAATAGAACATAATATTTTGTTGGCAATATTTTATTAAAACATAATTTAAATTACCTTAAGTTGATTTATTTAATTGCAAACTAGTTAATTATTAATTATGTCTGTCTTAAATATTTGTTTCCTATAACAAATATAGTTGTTACCAATTTCGGTATTTATTTAATACTGAACTGCATATTTTAAAACATTGTTTCAATGTAACTTTGTTATTAATTTTTATTTAATTTTATGTTTTCTACTTTGAATGTTTTACGAGAAACATGTCTTTCAGTAGTAGACCTTTTAGCAAAACCGAACGTGGGCCCGCATTTTAGTGCCGGGATCCAAACCCATGCCCACCGAGGTCCGAATTCGAGCGTTGTACCGCTAGAACACCCCGGCACTTGTACTAACAATAGATTTTTCTTTTATACGCCTAGTAAATGGATGAAAAATGTTGACAAACGTGACACGACATGACATTCAAAACTTGACAAGAACTGTTAAACAAAGATAGAAGTGGGCATTTTAAAATTACTGACTATGTGGCTTTTCAGATAGCGATATCAATTCTTTGTTGGCATTATTGGTACCCAATGGAAGGCCACGTTCGGCTTTACTAAAATGCCTATTGCTAAAAGACGCGTTTCTCGTAAAACATTAAAAATAGTAAAAATAAAAATAATAAAAAAGCGTCATTTTATTATTATTTTTAGATTTTTTACAGAGACCAGGTTGCTAACCTTGGGCTCAAATCTCTCTTGCTTTATCCAGGCTTGAAACTGGATAGATTGGTTTATTTCTGATCCTCTCTAGGTGGAGTTATAACTAACATCGTTATGGTACTGAGTTGTAATTACTGCATATATTTCGTTTATAAAAATATACACAATGCAACCTAGATATTTTAAAACAGAAACACAATAAATAATATTGATCACATTGGCATTAGTACAAAGTAGCTTTCGTTTTTACCAAAAAAATACAATGGGTTTTGGTTCTAATTGCAATAAAAAACCAATGGAAATTATGAAAATTACTTGTATCTGTATGGAAAGAACTTAATCAGCCAAATATTTTAAACCAATTTAACAATTTGTTACAAAATAGATTTTTAAAAAATGAGTAGAAAAGCCCCATAAACTACCATCTGTACAGCGGGTGCACTGGGTAGATGATGTGCTTCTACTGAGAAACGATAAATCCTAACAGTTTTATATAATTTATTCAAGTCTAGAATAAAAAAATTAAAGGAAATAAATGTATCAATTGTGTTATGTGAATATAAATATAAAACAAAATAAATTAAGAAACATTGTTGCAATAACAAATATCGATTGTTGCATAACGAATGCAAATAGGTCCAAAAGTGTATAAAATTGTGAAACAATTGCTCAGTGCTGAAAACAGTACTTATATTCCAATAAAAAAAGAAAGACGTTTGCCTACTCCTAGTAAACAATGAATCATCAACCAGACGGGTAGAACATTGTAGAAAATATTTAATTAACCTACACTAGATATTTATATAAATTTTAATATAGTTGAAAAAATGTGCATGGTGGAAAACTGGATATATATATATATATATATATTGATGATAATTTTTTGTAAACAAAGTAAACTATACAATTTAAACATTAAAAATCAATAAAACAAAAAGATTTGACAAAGTAGCTAGAAAAATGCCGAAACATGGCGGTAGTGGAAGAAATGGTATGCAAGTTTGTTTATTTATTTAATACTAGACATGATATGGAAAATAAGTTTCTAATAAGTAGATGCAGATATTCTGGTTAGAAAGAGGAAATTTGAACAATTGACGCACAATAACTTTATTGTCTGTTTCTACTAATATGTTTTGCCAACAATTTCAGAAATTATTTACCATTAATAGCCTATTATACATTGTTAAACTTTGAATTATTCGGTATACGGTATTAAGTAGAAACCTTTCAAATTAACTGATTTCCATCTACCTAATCAAACATTTGAAATAATGCAATACATCCTTTCGACATAAGTTCTTGAGTTGCATTACGTATTACTTGTGAAACTCAAAAATAATTATATAGAAAGTCAAGTGATTAAGTGATTAACAGACAAAATATTGGATTTGTGTCTGGGTGGCCTCAAAACACAGCTCTCCACTTGGACCTGGCATTAAATATGGGCCTACATTCGGTTTCGCTAAGAATGCCCACTAATAAAAGATGCGTTTTCCGTAAAACATGTCAAGTAATAAACACAAAAAACTAATCGCCCACATCTCAGAGAATTATTGGTAAAAGTGGAAAAACCGAAATCGGTGATTAGGACCGATGTAGATAGGCAATGACCATTTTTTGTAAATTGAATCGAGTAAGTTTATGTTCTTCCATCGACTTGAAAACAAAAACTCGTTTGTATGCACTCACTGTTGTTTTTATAATTCTCTTTGTATGGAAGTACAACTTGAAAATGCCGGCGTGGTCTAGCAGTACAGCGCTCGACTTGGACCTGGTGGGCATAGGCTTGATCTCACCACCGGCACTAAATGCAGGCCCACGTTCAGCTTCTTTAATGAAAGATGTTTCCCATAAAATATTCAATGTAGTAAAAATAAAAAAAAATTTTGAGAAAATTTGACTTTTATCTACCACATAACACTAACACAATTAAACGAAAAATGGTTGACACTTTTGTGCGTCACGTCCGAACAAAACATCAACAACAGTTTTGAAATGGACAATTTAAAATAATAAAAAAGATTGGTAAGTTGAATAAAGCGTAGTCAAAAACTAGTTGAAATGAATTTTTTTATTATTGATTATTTATTTCAAAACCATGAAAACCATAGAGGAACAAGATTGTTCCATTACATTTTCGACTTTGAAAATTGTGCATATGGAAGATTGAAATGCTATTCAGATTTTATGCTTTCACTTTTTTGCCACAGTTTAATCAAAATAGTGTTTTTGTGTTGTTGCTTTAGCAATATTTCTTGTAACGGCCAGGTTGCCAAACTTGGGATCAAACCGTCCTATTTTCTTAACCAGACACGGAACCGGCGATAGGGGAGTTAATATGTATGATGTTAGACAATAATTTTGTAAATTTACATATTCAATTGATGGGGTGGTCTAGCGGTACATCGCTCGAATTTCGATCTTGGTGGGCATCGGGGTTTGAATCCCACTACCGGTACTAAAATGTGAGCCCACATTCGGCTTCGATAAAATGTCTACTGCTAAAAGATGCGTTTCTTGTAAAACATTCAAAGTAATAAACATTGAGAAAAAATATATAATTTTTTGCTTTTTTATAGAAACAATTAATGTGATAATTGTACACTTACTAATATTTAAAGCAATAGGTACAATTAAAATGAGTTTTAAAAATTAAATCATGTTTTTATCAGTCTAAAAATTGTACTGTAATAGTTAAATAACCAGCTGTTTGCTAAAAATATAATAAAAATATAATTAAATTAATATTTTAGTTTTCACAAATTTTTGTTGTAATTTTTCAATCCATAGCATAACAAAAACAATTATTATTAAAATTTTTTTAGACAATTATTTATTAAAAATAAATTAAAAATATTAAAATTAGAAGCTACGTTTATGGGAATTATTAAAAAACTTAATTATAGTACTATTATTAAAATTAAATGGATTACATATAAATTATAGTTTTAAATTAAAAATGTGATAAGCATTTGGATTACTAGAACAAAAGTTCAAATATTTTTATCAATCTAATGTTTGGTCTAAGTTAATATTTTTAAAACAAACAAATTGTTTGCTAAGAAAGTTTTAAAAATATTTAAACATTTTTCTATGTTTCCTGAGTTTAGATTGCGTTAAAAGAAGTTTTAATTAGAAATGATTAAAACGTTAGTATAATTTACCCATGTTCTAATTATTGAAAATGGAAATTCATTTTATTTATTTATTTTGGCTAGTGATGTGGTTACTCTTTTATTATTTTTTTATATCCATACAGCACATAAAATGATCAACTTTGATGGCTTGATAAGCGTAACAAACGTAGAAGTATAACAAAGTTTCTTGGCTGTTAAAGGCATTCTTGTGACGATTGCACTGATCGCAAAGATTGACCAGATCGCTTCATTTTTGTCAGGGTGACTTCCTTTAACTGAACGGCTACATATGGTATACGTGCATTTTAAAATACCTTTTAATTACTCTAGATGTGTAATGTTCCCGCTAAAGCGTGAACCCAGTTATACCGCTGTACACTCGGTCTCTTCTGTTATTAGCCTAAATTCCTATAAGCCCCTAGTCCAGAATGCATCACGTATTGGAGGAACAGTCATGAATATCACCATCTTTGGAATTTGAGACTGTATAAGCATTATTTAAATCCTCAGCATTATTAGCATCTCATGGTAGTAGAAACTATTGTATTAACCCAAAATTAAATTATGATTTATTTAAAAACAAATTTAGCAACACTAATTATTTTGTTTTAATTTTACTTTAGTAAATGTTTTAATATACAGTTAATATATTGCTCTGATATATATATATATAATTCATTTATTTTCATTTTGGTTGGTGACGTGGTCACCTCTTCATTATTTCCCATATTTATACGACATGTAGAACGATCGATTTCGATGGCTTGACAAACGTGGAAGAATAACAAAGTTTCTTGGCTGGTAGACGGCATCCTTGTGACGTCGCCACTGTTTGCAAAAATTGACGAGGCCGCCTGATTTTTTGTCAGGGTTATCTCCCTTAGCCCAAGGGCTACATATGGTATACGTATACATTTAGATACCTTTTAAGTATCTTGGGTGTATGTTCACACCTACCCGCCGTAGCGGAAGCCCAGTTATACTGCTGTGCACTCGGACCCTGCTGTTATTAGTCTAGATGCCTAGGGGCACCTAGTCCAGGATGCACCACGTGGAGGACTAACAGTCAGGAATATCACCATCATTGGAAATTGAGACTTTATAAGCATTACTCAAATCCTCAGGATCATTAGCATCCCGATATATATATATATATATATATATATATATATATATATATAAATATATATTAATATCTGCTACATTAAATGTTCTTTGGGAAATATCTTTCATCAGTAGACATTTTATCAAAACCCAACGTAGGCCCGCATTTTAGTACCGGTAGTGTGATTCGAACCCATGCCTACCCAGATCCAAATCGAGCGCTGTACCGCTAGACCACCTGCAGAACGTACATATTTAGTTTTCCTATAAACTATCAACAAGAAAATAAAACGTTTTTCACTGTACTTTGTTACAAAACGTTGACTAACTCGAAATTATTTTATTACAATTGCGAAAAATCAAAAATAGTGGAAAAAAAAGAAATGGGAGAGTAATTAACAGTAATAATAATAATAATAATAATAATAATAGTGATTTAAAAACAACTATTTTTATCAGTTTTATAATCAATAAATATTATTTTTGAATAAACAATATTATTTTTAAATAAATGATTTATTTATGTTTTCTTTTTGCATTGTATTGAACAAATTCAATTTGATGTATTAATTCCAATATAGCACGACAGTCGGAATCATCAAAACAACGGTGGGGCTATAAATGCCAATTGTAGATTATTTAAATCAATAAACAGTGGCCTGTTGTTTGATATAGGCCAGAAACGTTGGGATATAAATAAGAAGAACGTTTACTTTTCCACACACCAACAAATGTTGGTAATTAGATTTTTTGGTATGTTATAGCACAGATAATAAAAAAAATGCTTGTCTAATAAGTTAATGTAGGTTGTGCATTTTTTGTTTCAAATTGAGTAAAACGTTAACATTATTAAAAATTATTTTGTAATAATAGACGGTTTACAATTATTTTAATAGACATAATAAAATTTATTTACATACAAATTACAATATTTTATTTTGTAATTGGATATAAGGCAAACATTGATTAATTATTTTTTGATTTTTGATTTCTAAATATATTGAAATATAATTAAATTAATATATTTTCAGATACTAAAATGTTCCCAAAAATTGTGTTAATTTTTTTGCAACTCCATTGTACTCAAACAAGAGACTCTATTTAGTGTTAGTTATAAGACTCGAAGTAATTCTCACCCAGTAGTCTCTGTAATTGTAGTACATTTACAATACGTATCATTTACAAAAATTATTCAATTATAGAAATATACTCTACTGTAGCCGGTTCTAATTTTGGTTGAAAAAGAAAGAAGGTCTTTGAAAAAACAATATTGCTAAAGAAATAACAAGTGAAGCAGTATGATTCCGTTGGCGGGATTTGGCACAATCCGAACAAAGTGTCAATCCTCGATATTTACAGTCTTCAAAGCCAAAATTTAATGGAACATTCTTGTTGCTCAATGCCTTTTAAAACAAAAGGCTTTTGAAATAAATGAATAATGCTATTGAAAGTAAAAAAAATGTTAAAAATGTTGCATAAATTCTGTTTAATAGTATTTTTTAAAATCTAATAGTTAAATACTTTCTTATGTTTAAGTTTAGTTTTAAACGTGCAAATGTAGAAATTACTATTTTATTTACCGTTGCAACATTAACTCAACAAGATTTAAACAACAAAACTAATTTAAATATTAGATTTGTAATTTAAAACAAATTACAAATTGGATTATTCGCAACATGATTTAAATATGCATTTGTTAAAAAAATATTTTGTTTAATTACAAGTAAAATACAAATAAGAAACACCTGTTAAATTTTGTTATATATATGTAATATTTTTAATTAATTCAATATTTAACAATTGTTAAAAATTGTTTGTCAATATAAAAAATGCTGACATTGGATTACATAATTGGCAACAAACAAGATTGAAATGTATAACGTTTATTTATTCAAGTTGTCCAAATGTAAACAAAAATGTGTTATTCAAACCATTTAGAATTGAATGGTGCACGGAGGATCAAAAACAAAACGTTTGGTTAAATGTTTCAATACATAGAAAAAATGTGTTGTTTCATGTTTGCTTTGTTGTTGTTTTTTGCTGTAATCTTTTGTAAAATGCTTATTACTTTGAATGTTTTACGAGGAACATCCTTCAGCCAAGCCAAACGTGAGTCCGCATTTTAGTAGACCGGTGATGGGATTCGAACCCGGATGCCCACCGAGGTCCAAATTCGAGCGCTCTACCGCTAGACCACTCCGGCATCTTATTGCATCCTATGCTTATTTAGTGAATTGACTCCAAATTGCTGACCACGTAGCCGGATTTACTAAACGCGAGATGGGGGCGGTTTAATATAACAAGCAGCGTTGCTTGTCGTCGAAGGTTGCATGTAGTTTGCCTAGTCGTAATTTCCTTCTAATACCTTACGTCTGTACTGATTACGTGTAGTAATGAATAAGAACGCAAAGACGGGACTGAAAACGTTTATTGCCAAACTACAGGATCAGTTTGTGGGAAAAACCAAAATAAAAACCAAGATGGAACCGAATGGAAGAGGAATAATCAGACGAAACGGAAGTAATCAACGGCGTTGAAACGGTTGTTTTTATAACCATTCCCATTGGTATGTACCGTTGACACATTCAAACAAAAATTGTCAATATTCGAAGAACATTAATTCTCAAAAAGTAAATGTTAATTTTTGCTAAAATAAAATAATGTTGTTTACTATTTGTGACTTCGAATTATTTTCGTCGATTTTCACTGCTACACTTATTTTAAAGCAAAAGGGTTTTGTAATAATAGTAATAATAATAATAATAATAAACTAAAATGTTTAATTTACAACTTTAATAGTGAGGTGAATTTTAAAATAATGAAAATTTATTATTATTATTTTATTTATTTTATTTTGTGTTTTCTACTTTGAATGTTTGCACGAGAAACATCTTTCAGCAGTGGACAATTGGCGAAGCCAAACGTGGGCCCGCATTTTAGTGCCGGCGATGGGATTCGAACCCATGTTCACCGAGGTCCAAATTCAAGCACTGTACTGCTGTAATTGTTATCTTATTTCCCCATGCTTATTTTTTAAAGCAAAAGGGTTTTGTAATAATAAATAAAAATATAAAATTATTATTATTATTGTTATTAAAAAAAATTAAGTTATAAAAAACATGGGGTAGCAAGATTGTTTCATTTAATTGTACATTAAAGTTTGAACATCTAACATCCCGCATACTAAAGATTGAGTTTTTTTTGGTTTTGGCTACACCCTATTGCCGGAATTATGCTTTTCTTTATTTTTTATTCTAGTTTTATTAAATGGTACCGTCTTGTTGTTTAATTGGCATTAATTTGAGTAAAAACCAAGTTTTTAACCCTGTTCTTAGCCCTCCTTCTTTCTCAAATACGGTTGTGGTCGGATGCGGTATAGTTAAAGTACTTTAATTTAAATTAATTTATTTCAACTTCGAGATAAATTCAGTCTGTATATTCTCATCAATCACAAACATAAAATTTTAGTATATATATTTAAATATATACAAAAAGGGGGGTACAGTTGACATTTAAGTTAGTACAAATTACAAGCGCATATATATGCCGGGGTAGTCTAACAGTAGAGCGCTCGATTTGGACCTTGGTGGGCATGGGTATAAATTCCACAACTGGTACTACAATGCGGGCCCACGTTCGGCTTCGCTGAAACGTCCACTGCTAAAATATGTTTTTAGTAAAACATTTAAAGTAGCAAACATAAATTTAAAAAATAATAAATATATACTGAAATTTTATATTTATGACTAACGAGAATATATAAAATAATTTCATCTCACAATGTACGTCTTCTTATATTTTTATTTAGTTTTATAAGGGAACTCCGCCTAGTTTGGATTAAAAAATGATTCAATTAGCCAGTCTCAAGCCTGGATAAAGGAGGAGGGTTTGAGCGCAAGGTTGGCAACCTGGCCTCTGTAAAAATTTATACTGCTGCGGAAACAATGAAAGATGACGTCATTCCGGCAAACAACAACGCATTTGGATGACAAAGTTGCCAGATGACAAAGTTGAGTAAAAGCCGAAAGAAAGCGCCATCTTTGATTTGCAGAATATTTAATGCCAACGAGACTTTGTTATTGTTGTTGTTGTTTTGCTGTAATTGTTGTCTTATTGCCCCATGCTTATTCTTAAAACAAAAGGGTTTTGTATAATATATAATATAATATTATAATATTATACGGGGAACCCAATGCTTTAAATTTAAACTCTATTTGTGAATTGAAATCGAAAATTTTGGTATGCATTTGCTAATTTAACTTATCAATAAATTTTTAAAAAATAAATATGTTAATATTGAAAAATACTGCTATAGGATTTAAATTTGTTTATGGCTTTTCTGTTAAATAACAAATTTGGGGATAATTAACGTTTTGTGACAAAAAGAAAACAAACAAAATGCCTGTTTTCTTTTCCATTAATGATAAAAACAAAATTAGTAATAATTTATTAATATTATTCAGCAAAATGTTTTGTTGAAGTCATGGTTACAAATATATTAGCGTTTTGTACTAGAGCAATCTGTTTACATTTTGAAATGTTTTATTTAAATTTATGTATTTTATTAATTTAATTCTAAATATTGGAAATTTATTTAGGCTATTAATGCAAAATAACTAAATTACTACAATCATGCAATGGTTGTAGTGTCATTGTAAGAAAACATATGTCAAGAAACTGAAATGTTTATTATGAATTAATAGCGTTTATTGTGAGTCATTTTATTAAACGTTTAAAAATGTATTTTGTTATTTCAACTGCTTTAAATGTACATTTTAGAGTCAATATTACAAAATTATATATTTACAAATGTCGTCTTAATGTTTATCCAATATTTAAAATGTTTATAATTTATGTTCAGTGTTATTCCACTATTTAAACGTTTGTATCACTATTTTTATTAACTTTTTATAGGCCAATAATGTTGGAATTATTTATTATATATTTTTACTATTTTGAATATTTTGCGTAATACATTTTTCAGCAATGAACATTTTAGCAAAGCCAAAACTGAGTCTGCATTTACTGCCAGTGGTGCGATTCAAACTCATACCTACTTCCGGATCAGTATCTACTAACGTTTAGTTCTAGATCCCGTTTATTTAAACTTTTTTGGACTGTTTGTATACAGATATCTATTTACAAAAAAAATTACAAAATATAAAGTTATAAAATAAATGTAAATGTAAAAAACAAAATACGTTTAAAACTAGTAACGTTTGTTCAATTTTAGTGGAAAACAATTCTTAAACAAATATTGTTAATTAAATATACCGAATTAATAATTTTTATTTGATTATCAAAATATTTTTATACTAAATATAGAAATAATTTAAATTAGTAAATTTTTATCTGTGAAAATCGTCAATAATAAATAACAAATATTAATTTTATCTAAAATTTAATAAAAGCGAATATAAAGGTGTAACATTTGGAGATAATTATAATTTATAAATGTTAAATTTTATCTACATAAAAACTTTACTTATAATTTTAAGGAAATTGATTAGAAAAATTATTTTTAAATTTTAATTTGTTTTTAAGAATAATTAGTATGTACAAAGTGTAGAACATTTTTGTATCAATTATAAAAGTTGAGAAATTCGTAAGTTTAAAAAATCATTTATATTGAATTATTTAAAAAATGAAACAGTGAAATATTTAATTCTAATAATTATTAAAAAAAGATAATGATATAAGTAATACATGTAATAATAATAATAATATTAATAACAATAATAATAATAATTATTATTATTATATTGATAATTGTATGAATTATCAATACATATATTTATTTTAAATAATTAACAAATTTACAATAAAAAATACAAATAATTGTTGACATGGGCTATTAGTTTTATTCTCTTTTTATTTTAGCATGTAATTGTTTGCTTTAAACAATGCAATATATAATATATGTCAGTTTAAAAAATGTTTTGCGTTTCATGTACTATCTATTTAAAATTGTGTTGTACAATATGATTATTATGTTATTAATGTTGCTGTTGTTGAAAAACAGTAGTTAAACTCTAGTAACATTTCCAAGTGTATTTTGATTTGTTGATTTTTATAGACAATTATTAATTATATTTTTTATTAATAGGTTTTTAAGGGATTATTTGTTTTTAGAATTGTTATATTAGAATTGTCAAATTTATTAGAATAATAAATTTACAAGATTTTTAAGTCAACCAGGAGCACTGTACATCCTTATTTGTAATCATCAGCAGCGCATACGTACCTAACCAGTAGTAACGTTGCAACATTTAAGGACACTGGGCAATTAGAATTGATCAAATTTACTATAAATAATAAATTTACCTGTCCAAGGTTATCTACCCGTAGCTCAGTGGTTTAAGGCGCTGACCTGACACCAGATAGGTCGTGGGTTCAAGTTCATGTGTATGTGTGTGTAAAACTAAAGACATGTGCGCTCCTAATGATTCCAAATGTAAGGATGTGAAACAGCTGTACAGTGCCTCTGGTTGACTTAAAAACCTAGTAAATTTATTATTTAAGTCAATCTGACAATTCTAATATATCAATTATTAAATTTACAATTATTTTGTAATTATTCAACACAGCGTTAAACAGCCTAAACATGTCTTTTTTGACAGTAAAAATGTATACTACGAATCTGTTGTATTTCAAAATTAATTGTACTAAATAACAAAATATAACATTTTGCTATCACATATTGTTAACATGTATTTACCAGGCATTCCATATATAAACAACAACAACAACCCTAAGTAAAATAAGTAAATTTAATTAAATATATCGTGTCTAATACTGAATAAAACACTATAAATTTAAAATTTATATTTATCAAGATTAATTTTTAACATCAGCATACAGATTGGAACACTTTTAATATAACTTTTTAATTAAATTTAATTTTAAACTAACACAAGTATTTTAATGATTTAAAAGATAATAAAGTTTATATATATATATATATATATATAGCAAGAATTGGTAGGTTAATTGTAAATCATTTCTTATTAGTCTAAATTTTAACAAAAACACTGTAGTCATTAATTTAACAATGAGTAATTGAGCCCCAAATTTTATATGTTAATAATAATATTATTATTATTAAATATATGTAATATTAAAATTTTATTTACAATTAAAATAATATTTAGGAAAAAAATATTTTAAATTTTTTTATGATTATTTAAAACCTTTGTTGCTTATTTGGCTAAAAAGTTTAATTTCAACTTTTTACCAAAAACTATCATAATTAGTATGTAGTTAGCATATCCACAAATGCTTCTTTGTACATATTTGTTTTAATTTTTTAAGTAAATATTTACTCAAGAATTTTGTGTTAATAAAGTTGGTTTGCAAAACTTCAATCTACCTTACCTCAAGGTTGCAAACAAAGCAATTTGTTTTGAAAATGTTTATCATAAAGGTTTATGAATTAGTTAGACTATAAAATAGAATAATTTTGATCAATGTTTTTAAAATAAAAATTATTTATATTTTTCTTATCAATTTTCGCATTGTAAAATAAACAGAAATAAAAATATGACTGCAATCTACTAAAAATATACCGTTTAACGATAGATTAAAACTTCTCATATCCGAATTTTTAGCTAGTTCGGTTATAACGTAAGTTGGGATGTGATGTAAATTTTCTACAAAAACCGTGTAATAGAAAATTTTGTATCATTCAAGGGTAACAAATTAAATTTTTTATCGATGTTTTTATCGTTAATATTAGTATACTGTATACTGTTTTAAGTAATCTGAATAACTTATAGGCAATAAATCAGCAAAGTTTTAAAAATAAATATATAGTGTATATTATTTATTTTTAAAAATCATGGAATAAAAATTATAATTTTACTTTGTATAAAAAGCTGAAAACAATCATAACCCCAATAAGCGAAGGATATTTTTGGCCATATTAAGAACACAGTATTAAAGAAAATTTAGTTGGAATGTAATGTAGGTGGGTTATGGTATAGTTCGGATATAAGGAGTTTTACTGTATTTTAATCACATGATTCAGTAATAACAACAGTATATTTAAATATAAACACAACTTGGCTAGAATAGGCAATAATGTTTAACAAAAAATATATTAATCAAACAAATAAATTCAACATTATTTTAAACGTTTTGAACATTTATAAACTTTTATTTAATTTAAAATGCTGCTTTAAATAATATTCTATCTTTGTATACTTAGACAAAATTTGATAAATATTTTACTTAATAATAAATGTGTTTGCAAAATAGAAAAATGGTTACATTAAATGAATGAATTAATAGTTATTGTGTTTTTATCTCTACAAATTTATGTTTTTAAATTTTGCATTAATATTGTCATTTTAAGCGGGGTGGTCTAGCGACACAGCGCTCAATTTGGACCTCGGTGAGCATGAGTTCGAATCCCACAAATGTGGGCCTACTGGGGAAAGATATTTTTCGTAAAAGATTCAAAGTAATAAACATAAAATAAAAAATACAAAACTAAATATGTTACTAGTCTTTATCTATTTCAGTTACGTTTAAGTCTTTTTTCCGAAAATTATATGTGAAATTAGTTTCCTATTTTTACTTGGTACAACTTTTCGTGTTTTTCTCTTACTTTCAGTTGTAAATTGTTCTGTCTACTGTTTCCTTAATAGTAATATAGATTATTATAATTATAGATTTGCCAATTTGAAACTTCAATCTTCCTTTTATATCATTGTGTGATTATTACTGGCTGTGGTGCAAATTAAGTATTATTGTAAATATAGAAATACAACAAAGATAACAGAATAAACTATAATTACAATTTCATCATTCCAACCCAAGGAAGAGGGGCTTTTAAACGGAAGGTTAGCAACTGGGCCTTTGTAAAAAATTAATATTGTTACAGAAACAAGCTCAAGGACTTTATTCTATTAGATAACGGGAAGCAGGTAGCAGCACAATTCAAATGAAAAGGTTGGATAAAAGCCAAATGCAGATTTAATCTTTGATTAAATAAAAGAAATAACTTGGTTAAATTGTAATTATAGAACAATTTTAGAATGGACAATTCATGATATCAAAAGAAAGTTGTGATAAACCACAGAAAACTTAGCTAAGACCCAGTCGGCAAAATCCAATAAAAATAAAGAATCAAACAATAATTTTGGAAAAATGTTCAAACACATAAAATTATTTTGTTTTCCCATGTTCTTGCTAAATTATGGGACTTTGTTGTTATTTTTGCTCTTACTGTTATCATGTTGGTCCATGACTGTTTTTAAGCAAAAAGGTTTTGCAATAACACTTTAAAACTACATTTTTTTGGGTAAAATTTACATAATAATAATTATAATGTCAACTTTATTTTGAACAAAAAATAACATAAAAATAAATAATTTTTTTCATGTATAGCTTTAAAAAGACATGTCAGGTTTTTACTTACACAATATACATGAAACAAATTATTTTTTTAGTAGTCGTTTTTTATTGGCTGACATGAGCAACCAATCAGAAATTCACTATTTTACTATAATAAGTCTGATTTATTATTAAAATAATTTAGTTAAATATGCATATTACTGCTAGTCTATAATATGGTTTGAACATAGTAAATAGTAAAAATACATAAATATAGAAAGCGGAACTGGCATTGTGCTTCGATATTTAAACTACGTACATTTTTTCTTGATACATACGGATTAAAAATTTAAAAAAACGCAATCTATCCATTAAATACAATTATTTGAGTAAATTAAAACTATTATTTATTTGAATTGCCAAAATGCATTTAAATGTGTTGTTCAATGTTTATATGATTATTGTATCCACGTTCATTTTTAAAATTCGATCAACAATATCACCAAATGAGTATGTATTTAAAAAAAATTAATATTATACATTTTAAAATTAAAGTTAATAAGCGTTTTTGTGTTAATTTTTTGTAATTAACTAAATTAATGAAAAATAAAATATAAAAATACACTTTGTCCGTTTGATTTTTATAAATTTAATGTTTTCCTTTGAAAAAATTGTTTCGTAATTAAACATTTAGAAGAGTTTGTAAATAATGGTCTGTATTTGCTTCCAAGACAGGTACTAGTTATCTGTTTTAGCTGTTCGTGCAGTAAGGTACATATGGTTTCTATTTAAGAAGCAGAACCGTTTTCTTTTGGAACAAAATATATTTATGATATTTATATTGCGCACTTTTTGTAGTTTTGGTAAATATTTTACTAAAACAGTTTTTAAATATTTTTTAACAATTAAATAAACACTTTAATTTATCAATGGGTTTTTTTTAAGAAATTATTTATTTTTTAAAATTGTTATATTAGAATTGTCAGATCCAATTGAATAATAAATTTACTAGAATTTTAAGTCAACCAGGAGCACTGTACAGCTGTTTCATTCTTATTTGGAATCATCAGTAGCGCATACCTTTCAAGTTTTTAAACTCACGTACTATCTGGTTTTAGGCCAGCGTTTTAAACCACTGAGCTATTGGTGGATGACCTATTACTTTTGTTTTTTAATGTTTAATTAATTATAAAAATAGCAAAACGGTAATACGATTTAGTTGTCCAATAAATACATCAAGGATTTTTTAACGGTTTTTTTTGCCCATTTGTGTATTTGCTATTTTAATTGGCAAACACTTAGCTGCTTAGTCATATGACATTTATATATATTTGTTTATTCCCTATTTAAATTTTCAATTATACCAGCATCCTTTTAAATTTTGCGGCAATTTAAAGTAATTGACGAAATAAAAATGCATAAATAACATTTTTTTAAATGCACTTATGTTTAAAATATTTAAAAAATTTATATCAATTAAAACTACGCATTTTTTGTGTCGTTTAATAATGAGTAATATTTATTTGTTATTTAAAATAATAATACTAATAAAGTTAGCTTATAAAAGTTTTAAATCTAGATAAAGGAAGAGAATTTATTATTATTATTATTATTATTATTATTATTATTATTATTATTATTATTATTATTTATGGTTATTGGCTTAGATACTTTAATAGAAGTAGCTTTCAGCACACAAAAAATATGAACAATTATAAAAATTTTATCAAATGTACATTTAACAAATCCAAACAAGGGCGCACATTGAGCGCCAGTAGAGGAATTGAAATCCATGCTTATTTAAGTCTACTAATATTGTTAATCATTATTTTTAAGATTATAGTAATAATATAATTGTTGTTGCTTGCAAAATTGTTTAATTATAAATTTTAAAAAATAGAAAAATAGCTGGTTATAATTTTGACAAAATCATTAAAAATATTAGATGTAAATTATATATATATATATATATATATATATATATATATATAAATATAAGCAAAAAAAACTACTTTGAAACAGCAATTTGTATAAATATGTTACAATTTTGTTAATACACTATCGTACAACTGAAGAATGCATTTTTACAGGATTGCTTATATTTACGCTACTATTGTTAAATATTTTTAATTCTTATTAAAGTGTAAAATTTAGAATTTAGTGTTTTATTTTATCAATTTATAAAAGTTTATTTTTTCTAATTAAAAATAAAATATAGTTTCTTAAAAGTTACGGGTATACTTTAAGAGTTTTTGTTCCAAAAGTAAACATATAACGTTTAATTTTTAACTTGTCAAATTGTTTATGTGTAAATAAAAATAATGCTTGTTGATACTTTTATTTATTCATTTTTAAAGTTTATTGCTTAAATGTTCTACAAAAGGCTTTTTCAAGCAAGTGGATATTTAACAGAACCTAGCAAAACCAACCATGTAGGGTTAGTAATGAAATGTAAACGTAACATTACTCAATTACAAGTTTAACAGCAACGCGATTCTATTGATAAGCGTTTAGCATGCAGCTTTACCTTAATCATTCAAACAAATAAATAAAATTGTAAAACCTTATACTTTACCAAATCATTTAACAATATTTTACGTATCTTTAAAAAAATATTTCTACAAAACATAATTGAAAAGATAATTTCATTTTTTACTTTAAAAATAGTCTAACTGTTAGTTAATAAATTAATTTTACAATAAAACATTGAATGCATTATTTTTTAAAGCTTTGTACAAATTTTTTTTTGACATTTTAGTCCCGAATTAATTGAACAGTTGTGGAATCAGCTGTATCGTTATCTTCCCAAATTGGCAGTTGCACCTCAACCATCTTCTGGTAAATATATAATTATAAGTACACTACATTCCGCGTCAAAATTAATGCAGTGTTATTAATTAGTCTTCAAAACATCACACATCTTGGTTTTACTTAAGTATACTTTAAACATTATCTTAACAGTATTTTTTAAATGTTTATTACTTTAAGTGTTTTACGAGAAACATCTTTCAGCAGTGAACATTTTAGAGAAACCGAACGTGGGCCGGTGGTGGAATTCGAATCCCGATACCCACCGAGGTCCAAATCGAGCGCTGTACCGTTAGACTACCCCGGCAAAATAATAAAACGATTGAAATCTACTGACAGCGGCTCTTCCAAACTCTGTATATAAACTTTATACTTACATTCATAGGGATTGTAATAATTAAAATGAATAAATCTTAATATTTTTTAATTATAAATTATATATATTTTAATAATTGAAGTCATTAAATAAAGTCGGTTTGGGAAATATATCATTCTATGTTACAACGCTCAAAATCTCAGCCAAGTGTTACACAATTTACATTTTTTAAATTGGTAATAGTAAAATTTAAAACTTGTTAAACAAATAAAAAATACAAAAACAAAACTTGCAATGTTCTGTACATTGTAAACGTTTTCTTCCAATTAGGTATTATAATGAAGGCTCCATTTAGTAAGGTGCGTATTTAAATACTATTAAAATTGGTTAAACATCTATGTGTATAAAGTTTCAATCGGATACTTATTGTTTACTTAACCATCAAGCAAGTTTTGCACATGTTTCATTCATTTCAAAAACAAACGAAAAAAAATCAAACGACAAATGTTTGTTTTTGTTTACAAATGGAATCAAGTAAATTGTAAACTATTTATTTTGTGTTTGCTAAGTGCAACAATTTAGAAAGCAGATAAAGTTAACCTTTCTTAAGACAGCAATTTCATGTTGGTTATTTTGGTTAGTGAAGCGATCAATTCTTCATTATTTTTTATATTTATACAGCATATCAAACGATTGGCTTTGATACTTTGATAAGCATAACAAAGTTTCTTGGCTGCTAGACGGCATCCTTATGACGAGGCCGCCTGATTTTTTGTCAGGATTATCTCCCTCGACACAACGGCTACATGTGGTATACGTATACCTTAAAATATGGTCGCACCCATCCGCTGTAGCGGAAGCTCAGCTATACCGCTGTGCACTTGGACCCTGCTGTTATTGGTCTAGATGCATGGAAGCATCCAGTCCAGGATGCACCATGTGGAGGACAAATAGTCAGGAATATTACGATTACTACTCAAATCCTCAGAATCAATAGCATCCTTAAAGCAACAATTTTATTTTATTCAATTTATCCCCAATATATTTAAATTGATAACATACTGTTTAATGTTTTTGATAAAAAATCATTCTTATTGTCAACAAAATTTTATAGTTTTTTTATAACAATTTTGTTTAAAGCATAAAAAAATGTTGGTTGAAAGTATTGTACAGAAGAATGGATAGGCACATTATATTATATTTTATTACGTATTTTTGTACATTAAAAAAATAAATTAAATTGTTGCATAATATACTTCAAATGCTGTTTATTTAATATTTTTTTTTTAAAACAATTCAGATTTGTCTTTCAGCATTGAACTGGCACTCAGTATTGATAATGTGGAATTAATATCATCCGATAATAAACATGTAAGTAGTTGCATTATTATTATTATTATTATTATTATTATTATTATTACAAAACCATTTTGCTTTAAAATAAACATGGACCACAAACATAACAGCAATAACAAAATCTAATAAAAGGTTGAATTTCTTTTCGGATTTTACTCAAACTTATCATCTGGGTAGTGTTATCACTTTTTTGCAGTTGTTTACTGAAATGGCCTCCTCTCACTGTTTTTCTGTTTAAATGAGTTTCAATAGCGTTAGCAAAAATAATTTGAATTTTAGAATATTATGTATGGTTATGCATTATGTACCTAAAAATTGTAATTTTTAAAATAGGACGCTTTACATTTTAAAAAATATAAAAATTCATGTTAAAAACATAGCAATTATTCAGTTATTATGTTTTGTATTTATGTAATAAAAATTATGAGTTTAACTAATAAATTAGGTACAGACGGTAAATGAATTGAAAATATAAAATAATCGTGATTTTTTGAAGCTTATTAAAAAACTTTATTTTGTATGCTTTTGTATTTGTTTAAAAACATTAATTCATTTATAGAAAAATTACCTTCAACTAATACTTTTGTTTTCAGTATTTATTAAAACACCTATATGTCTATTTATTAAAAATGCTAATCCTAGTTCTATTAACATTTTGCATATTAAAAATATTATAAACAATTTTTGTTAATAAAGAAAAGAATGCATTTAATTTTATTTTTGTAAAATTTAATATATTTGTTTTATAAAAATAAAAATAATTAATGTTTAATGCTACCTAAGAAATGGAAAAAATGTTTCTTACAACTGTTTACCAAATTTATTGGCATTAAACTATTGAATAGGAATTCAAATCCCAATAAAACAATTTAAAAAATTAATTCAAATTACATGATTTTGCTAACAACACAAATGTTAGCATAAACATATTTCTTGTTTACAAGAATATAAACAAAGCAACGTAGATTTTTTCCGACAGAAACATAAAAAATGAGATTGACTACATTTGCATTCTTGCATAGTAGTCTTTTTACAGCATGGAAACTTTTATTTGTTCCCAGGTGGTGTGGCGGTACATGGATTCAAATCCCACCACCGGTACTAAATGTGGACCCACGTTCGGCTTCGCTAAAATGACTACTGCTGATAGAATTTTTTCCGTAAAACATTTAAAGTAGTATAAATAAATAAATAAAATATATAATGTTGTTGCATTCAAGTAATGCTAATATCAATTCCTATCAGATTCTTGTAAAAATGTTTAAAATTAAAAAAATTACTCAAAGATTTTGAGTAAATTATTTTTATTTATTTTTAATAAATAATGAACAATTATTTAGATAAATAAAATTATTTTATAAGAATTACTTCACCAAATACACTTGTAAATTTTATTTAATGTATTAATATTACATTTAAAATATTAAATGACATTTTTGAAAATAAATTTATTTATGCTGTTTTACTGTTAAAATGATAATGGAATTAACAAAGCAGATGCAAGATTTCTAAAAGAGGAAGTGATAAATAATGTACTAGTCTACTTACGTATGTAATCTTATATAACACAATAAACAATTTCCTAGTAATTTGTTGCAATTAGCATTACAAAAGCTTTATGCTTTTAAAACTGCAAGATAACTGTAACAGAAAACACAACAATAAGCCATCATTTAAAAGGAACATATAGAGCAACGTAATAAATGATTTTATGCATTCAAATATTTTGCCATAAGTTTTGTTTGTAGCCATTAATCGTATTTAGCCAAGTTCTCTGTCATTTGCCAATATTTGTTTTGCAATCATCTGTTGGTTTTTTAGGCGATAAATGTTGAATTTAACCAAGTAATGCTTTTCGTCCAATCAAACATTTACCTTCCTTCTGTTTTTTACTCAATCTGGAAAGTTTTATCACTATTTTGCCGTTTTTTTTTACCGCAATAGGGTACTTTTATTAATTTCTCTAGCAATATGGATTTTTTACAGATGCCAAATTGTTAACCTTGCGTTTAAATCATTTTTTTTTAATCGAGACTTGGTTTATTTCTAGTTAATGTGGAAAAACCATATCATCTATTTTTGGCAAAGTATGTTAAAAAGTTATTAAAAAACCCGTTTAAACAATGTAATAGACAATTATCGTTCCTAGTATTATGTAGCTTTTTGAAAGAACGTACAATTGCAACAAACAATTACAAATTTTTGAATTATGATTAACCCGTGACAAAATTTTAAAATTTGTTTACACCAATTTTTTATTAATGTCACAATTGGTTTTGATAGTTTTTATAAAAAATTGTTAATTTTTATAAAATGTCATTAAAATAAGTATTTGTTGTACTAACATCAATTCCTGTATTACATCATTATAATGTTTTAAAATTTTTTTTATCAATAATAAAGCTGAAACCAACTGTTTAAAAAATAATTTTCTTTTTTGTATTCATTTCAAAATTATTGGTTGCAACCAGTCATTAAAACGACGTTATTTAAAGCAATTAGGTTTATTTATTATTTAATTACGTATATATTGATGTATTTTAAATATAATTGTTTGCCAAAAAACAAAACCAATTGTTAATATCAATATACAAATTACTTATTTTGAATAACAAAAATTAAATTGCAACGTTCGATTTTAAATTACATAAATTAAAAATAATTCAAGTTTAAATTTGAAATAGTTAGTTATAAACTGTAAAGATTTCTAAAGATAAGTTGTTTGTAACTCAACGGTTTTGCAATTACAGTACAGACTATTATGATTTCGAAAAAATGCTTTAATGTAGACAGATTTTTAAACTATATATCGCTACATCTTTAACACACTTAATCAGAAATGCCACAAGAAAGACGACTGTAATATATATATATGTGTGTATGTGTGTGTGTAACAAAACAAAACAATATTGTATACGTATTTTACCAAAAGATTTATTAAATTGCATGTATGATTTAATTATTTAAGTATTTCAGTTATAATTCTAAAAAATCTGAAAAAACGTCTTTATAAAATTTATTGGTTTTTTTTCAAATAAAATTTTAAGTGTTTATTTTTAAAACTAGCAAGTTTCTAAAAGTTGTGTTACATGAAAAGCAATTTTGTGCAAACACATGGAAATAATTTTTGTATTGCTTACAAACAATTAACGTACAAAACATCTAATTAAAATTTTAATTCGCTTTACTTTTACACATTCACGGTACCTAGTGCCATATTTGTAAAATTAAATTACAACGTTCGAATTTAAATCGCATAAATTAAAAATAATTTAAAGTTAAATTTGAAATAGTTTATTATAAATTGTAAAAATTTCTAAAGACTAGCTGTATGTGAGTCAACGGTTTTGCAATTACAAGACAGACCATTATGATTTCAAGAAAATGCTTCAATGTAGATAGATTTTTAAACTATATATTGCTAAATCTTTAACACACTTAACCAGAAATACCACAAGATATAGTATTTATACAATAAAAAAATTGACTGTGATTTTAAGGCTCTCATCTGATAGATGACAGATTAAGTACATCAATTAATACAAATGAGCAATAAGTAGTCGGTTATGTTAATTCAAATTATGAAAATTGAATTATTTACAACTGTTGTGTTTTGTGCTATCCACTGGGAAAATAGTAGTGTTTAATTTAAATTGCACTGCACCGTGAAACCAAAATATTATTTTCAAACAATTATTAAATTACACAAATCAAAGCAGTCATTAAATTTAACAAAAATAAAAAAGGAATAATGTACAACTATTTTAATGTTTTACTTTTCTAATAATAATAATAATAATAATAATAATAATAATGCAACATGGGTGTATGTGTTTAAAATTGAGTCAAAAACTCCGTTTATAAATTAAATAAAATATTTATTAATTTGTTATTTAGTTGGATATCTTAATTTTAATAATTGCAATTTTATTAGAAAGGAACGTAAACAATAATATATTAATTTCTGTTGTGACAAACAACTTTTTAATAAATATAAAAACTAGTTAGCACAAAGTTTAGTAGTCATATATATATATAGGATAGAAATGTAAACTTGGTTTTATTTTAAAATAACTGTCAATTTAATTGAATTGTTTTTTTTTAATAATAAACACACTTAAGCATTATAACAACCTTTTAATGATATTTTGTTTATAAAATTCAAAATAATTAAATTTATGAAATAATTGTTTCAATGATATGTATTACATTTTTGTCAACAACTAAATTTATTTTACTTTTTTAAAATAAATTTCGTTCAATAGCAAATAGCATTTTTAATTAAACAAATTTGTACACAACATTTTATACCAATAGCTGTAAATTGAATTAATTGATAATTTTTTTCAATTGTTACTACTATGAACATTTTGACGTGAAAGGCATCTGTTAGCAGTAAACACTTTAGCAAAGCTAAATGTGGGCCCGCGTTTAATGCCAGTTGTGGAATTTGAACTCATGTCCAAATCGAACGCTGTACCGCTAGATTTTAAATTATTTATCAAGCTAAGCAACATTGAAAAAAAAAATTAAAAATCACGTTTTTATTATAGAGTTTATTTTGTTTTATTATAAAATCCTTTTGCTTCAAAAAGAAGTATGGAGCAACAAGGTAAATGTAACAACAAAAACAACAACAAAGTCCCATAATTTAAAAAAAAACACAATTCTGTGCTTTCGAATATTTTGCCACTATTTTTGTTTGATCTTATTTGACTTGTGTTTCAATTAAATCTTCCAAATGCTTGATAGGTAAGTTTTCTGTAGTCTACCCCAACCTTTATTTTGTAATCATTAATTATCCATTCCCAACCCTATGCAACCAACAGAGATCATTGGAGGGGTTCAACCCAAGGGATGTAATTAACATTTTATGTCAGCACACAGTCAAGTGTTGTTCTTTAAGTACACACTACAATAGTTGACGTTTTTGCAGACGTTTTGGTTTTTTTGGACTACCCTGGGTGATAATAACCGGCGGGGGATGTTTATCCCCGATGATGATGATGATTCCAAAACCGATTATGCTGGTCTCTCAAGCGGCAAACGTGGAAGTTGACCAAACAATTTTCTTTGTTCTATCAAAGATTGAGCTTTCTTTTGAGTTTCACTCAATCCTATCATCGGAGCTTTGTTGTCTCTCACCTACCGTTGTTTGCCCGATTAGCGTCCTTTTATTGTTTGTGCTACAATACAGATTTTAACAAAGGCCGGGTTGCTAAATTTGCGTCCTCTATTCAGGCTTAGGACTGGTTAGATTGGTTCATTTTCAATATTGTCTAGACGGAGTTAATTATAATATATTAAAATTGTCAAATTTACTAAATAATCAATCTACATAGATTGAGTTAATCAAGTGCTCTCTGCAGTTCTTTAATCATTGTTTAGAATTAACAGCAATGTATACCTATCAAATCTAATACAAACTTGAACCTAAACGCTATCTGGTGTTGGCCGAACCTTTTTCCTCTCTTTCTGTATATATATATGGTATGATTGTATTAACAAATTATTTCAAAACTAATATGATTAAATACGTTTTTGTTACTTTAATGTAAAACAATAATTTTTAATTAAATTGTAGGTTACTGACAATAGAATAAATTGATAAAAATAAATTCTCAAGTTGTCTCGTTAATTTAAAATTACGTATAAACTTAAAAAAGTTTAAATTAAATGTTACATTCAAGTAACAATTTTATTTAAGTTGAAACTTTACTTTTATTTTTCTAATATTTAATAAAAACAATTTTGTTAATATTAATAATATATCTGTGTACAATTGTGTACACTATTGATGATTTGTATTTATATAGAACAATTATTTAAAACATTTTAAAAACATTCGTTTAAAAGTTATTAATCCTTTTTTTAAAACATTTTTAATTAAAAAACTGAGAAAAACATTCAGTAATCGTATTTGCCATTTACACAACTCCTTATTTTTGTCAGTTGTGTCGTGTCAGTCTGACGCTGTTTTCAAATTGGCCAGTCACAGATTCTCACGTTGCCGAAAGCAGTTTGATCGACTTGGCTGGTGGCAGCGTTCGGCTCGATTCCCAGCGTGTTTGGCATCCCCAATTGGTCGTCAAAGGAGCCTATCTTCAAAACCAAATGTACGAACGACTGGAATTGCGCCATTTATCAACAAGCACCGATTCGACAGTAAATACCGGCTCCAAAACGTTGTCCAGTCCAAACGTAAATGTGAGAGCAAACGATAAATTACCAGCTCGAAGGCCAAATGGGCGTAACAAAAATATAATAATTGAACAGAATTTAAAAGAAGTGAATTATGCATATGTTGAAAGGTATTTTTGTTGGTGTATTATTATTATTATTATTATTATTACAAAACCCTTTTGCTTTAAAAATAAGCATGGGACAACAAAATACAACAACAACAAAGTCCCATAATTGAAAAAGAATAGAAAACAACAAAATTTTTCTTGTAGTTAAACATTTTGCTAAACGTTTGGTTTGATCCCATGAAACATTCATTTCATTTGAGATTTTTCCGAATAGTTCTTAACCAAGTTTTTTATGGTCTGCCAACCTCTCTTTTACCATTATCGATTTTCCATTCCAAAACCGTTCTTTCTGGTCTTTTGGGGCCGTAAAGGTCGAAGGTAGCAGTAACACCAAAAACAACAACAGTATCCCATAATTCAAAACAAACATGTGGCAACAAAATGATTTTATGTATTCGAACATTTGCCCAATGTTTTGTATGATCCCATAAAACTTTCATTTTAATTAGATCTTTCCGAATGGTTCTTAGCCGCGTTTTTTGTAGTCTACTCCAACCTTTCTTTTACCATCTTCAATTATTCATTCCAAAACTGTTCTTGTTGGTAAATTTGAGCAAATAATTTTCTTTGTCCAATTGTAATAATATTATGCAGTGAACGAGAGTCAGTTCTTTTCATGATCTCATTATCTGAAATGTGATTGCACCAGGTAATTTTTAAAATAATTTTAAGAAACCGGCAATAAAAAACATCCGCCATCTTATCAATCTTGTCTGTTTGCTTCCACGTTTCACTTCCATATATTGCCGTAGGAATGATTATTGATGCGTACAAACAAAGTTTTGTATTATTATTATTATTATTACTATTATCATTATTTTCATTATTATTATTATTATTATTATAAAACCCTTTTGCTTTAAAAAATGAGCATGGGGAAATAAGTCAACAATTACAACAAAACAACAACAACAACAAGTCTTATAATTTAAAGAGAACATGAGACAACAAAATGTTTCCATATATTTCAACATTATACCAAACGTTTTGCTTGATCCCATGAAACATTATTATTATTATTATTATTATTATTATTATTTATTTATGGTTATTGGCTTAGATACTTCAGTAGAAGTAGCTTTCAGCACACCCATTTTAATTAAATCTTCCCGAATACTTCTTAACCAAGTTTTCTTTAGTTTATCAACCTTTCTTTTACCATTTACAATTGTCCATTCCAAAACCGTTCTTGCTGGTTTATCGGGCTGTAAAAGTAGAATTTGACCAAGTAATTTTATTCATCTAATTGTAATGATGTTATGTAGTGAACGAGAGTCAGTTCTTCTCATGATCTCATTATTTGCAATGTGATTGTGCCAGGTAATCTTTAAAATACTTTTAAGACACCGGCGATGAAAAACATTTACCATCTTATCAATCTTGTCTGTTCGCTTCCATGTTTCACCCCCCATATATTACCGTAGGAATAATTATTGATGCGTACAAACAAAGTTTCGTTTTGGGGCGGATAGAAGAACATGACCATATTGATTTGAGTCTATAAAAAACTAACAATGCTTTTCCAAGTATGGTTTTTAAACGAACTTCGGTTTTACCGTCTTTACCAATAATGACACCCAAATATGTGAAATAAATCGTAGAATATTTGACCGTTTCACACAATAACAAATTGCATATTGTAAAATGCAAAAATAAATTATTGTTTATTTTTAAGAGAATATTTTTATTTTAGAATTGTCATATTCATTTGAATAATAAATACACTTGGCTTTAAGTCAATCATGGAACACTGTACAGCTATTTTACATTCTTATTTGGAATCATCAGCAGCACATACACACACATAAATTTGAACCCACATCCTATCTGATATGAGGCCAGCGTCTTAATTACTGAGCTACAAATGATTAAACTTGATCCTGTAAATTTATCATTTATAGTGAATCTCATCAATTCTAATTACCCAGTGTCCTCAAGTGCTGCTCCCTTATAACCGGTCTAGCATGTGAGAGAACCCTTTCACTAGGATTTTATCATATAGAAATAGTAAATACACAGGGTCAAGTTCATTCACCCGTAGCGCCGGTTTGACACCAAATAGGACGTGGGTTCAAGTTCATGTGTGTGTAAAACTTAAGAGATATGCCAATGGCAATTGTAATGCGACAATTGTAAAATCACTGTTTCTTTCTGAAAAAAAAATTGCTTAATTAAATAATTAGTAGAGTAAATTGTTTATTATATATTGTTTATGTGTGAAAAATAAAAAATATCAGGTCCTTTTAGCTTGTTTTTAACATCTATTTTTATTAGTTTATTAAATTTAGTAGAAAGTATGCGGTTTTATAATTTGTTTAAAATACTTTGACTGGGAAAAATTCAGTTTTCAGTTTGTGTAAAACTTGATAGATATGTACTGCTGATTATTATACCAGCACTCTTCATTAACTCTAACCAAGTATGTTAATTATTTGGTAAATTTGAAAATTTCGACATGATTTATTGTCGTTTTCACTACTTCAAAACGTTTAACGAGAAAGATTTTTCAGCCAAACGTAGATCTGCATTTAGTGCCCGTAGTGAGCAATCAAAATCATGTCCACTAGACTATTAAGGCACAATTTCTTAAATTTACTTTTTATTTATTTTATTTGTGCTTGCTACTTTGAATGTTTTACGAGAAGCGCATCTATCAGCAGTGGACAAATGGCGAAGCCAAACGTGGGCCCGCATTTTAGTGGTGGGATTCGAACCCATGTCCACCGAGGTCCGAATTCAAGCGCTATACCGCTAGACTACCCCGGAATGTGACTGCAGTGTGTATTTTAAACTAAATATCGAATGCAATAAAACTTGTAAAATTATTGCATCAGTAGTTGTGGTTTAACTCCGTTTATTTACTAAAACATGTAGACTTTACACGGTTGTTGGTAGATCATTCGTTAGCATAATATTAATTTAAAAATTAAAAAATGTAATGTTATTGAGTTTAAAATTTAATAATATTAGTTAAATAAATGTATAAATATTATTTAAAATGATAATTGCAAAATAACACAATACATTTTTGTTTAGATTGGTCATTGAAGTTGTGTGCGAGAAACCGGATAAATTTTATCACATCGGTGCTATAGTCTGTCCAATATTGATCAAACAAGGTAAAGTTAATCATTGATGCAATTGTATAAAAACAAATTTAAATATTGGACTTGTTTGTTAGAAGAAAGTGTTTTGTTTTTAAAAAGTACTTTTACAGTGTCGAGGTGGTCGCCTAGCGGTGCAACGCTCAACTCAAACCAGTATGTAGGGGGGGGGGCGTAAGCTCGATCGCTACTATCGTCACCATATGCCGGTTTACACTTTGCTTCGAACAAATGTCCTAAAAGATATCTCTCGTAAAAGGGGCCGGTCTAGTGGTACAACGCTCGAATTCGGACCTCAGTGAGCCTGGGGGTTCGAATCCCATCACCGGCCTACTAAAATGCGGGCTTACGTTTGGCTTCGCTAGATGTCCACTACTGAAAGATGCGTTTCTCGTAATAAATATAAAATAAATAAATCAATTAAATTAGTATTTAGACATTTTTTACATATTTATTATTAAAAATATAATTCAAATTTGGCACTTGTCATTAGCTACAATTTTTTCATTGGTGTTTTAGGAGGGTTTGCCAAGACTCAACCAAAAATTAAATGGAGCGAACGTAACAATTGTTTTGTTTCTAAAAATGCCAACAAAATGGCATTTTATATCAGCACAACTAAAGTGTACAACAAGCAAATTGACAATTTTGGTATGTACATTTTGGGTGAATTTTAAATGGGATATTTGCAAAAAACATTTTTAATGATATAAGGAATTGATAATATAAAAAATATTATACAATGACGATTTTTTTGATGTATTATTACTAAAATATTTTATACAAAAATAGCACTTTTTATTGTTAAAAATAAACATGGGGCGATAAGACAACAATTACAGCAAAACAACAACAACAAAGTCTCGTTGGCATTGAAAATTCTGCAAATCGAAGATTGGGCTTTCTGTCGGCTTTCACTCAACCCTGTCATCTGTGTGTAACTTTGTCATCCAGATAAGTGCGATCACTTCTTTGCCGTTGTTTGCTAAAATGGTATTCTCTTAATTGTTTCCGTAGCAATATAAATTTTTTACAGAGGCCAGGTTGCTAACTTTGTGCGCTCAAACCCTTCTCCTTTATCCAGGCTTGAGACTAACTAGATTGAATTATTTCTAATCCAAAAATCTACTTAAGCTAATAGTGTAAAAACATCTTTTATATATTTCAAAATGTTGAACATCTTTCAGTTAAAGCATTTAAACAAATATGCATATATATTGTTTAAAATATTTTTTAATATATAATAATTTAAAGAATGTACCTCATTAACAATCATTTATATACATTTAGGTATTAAACAAATTCTATTTTTAATATTAATTTGTGTTTTAAATAGTTCATGTTGTTATTATCAAATAATTAATTAACTATCTTTATAATTGATTTTACTATATGAATAAAATATTATTTATTTTAAAAACTGAAAAAAATATTATTTAATTATTTTTTAAATCTTGCTTTACTACTTATGAGTATATTGAATTGCATATTGGTAATTATTATCATTTGTAATATAGGTTCCGATTATAGTTTGGGTGTAAACATTTGTTTTTCTCAACTGAACACTGTAATCATTTGCGGTACGTTTCCCACCACTCTATTGGTCCTTATCGCTTTGTTCCTATTATGGATGAATCAAACTGGATCACGTGATTTTATTTGGGTTCAACTTGGCCTATTTATCGGTTCCGTCCTACTGTGGCTCTGGATGGTTTACACAAATTTGGACAATTCAGCCTATCCCGGATTTCTAAATATGTGGTGCTTAATTTGCAGCAGCACTCTTGCAACGGTTTGTCTACTTGTCTTCATTCAACACTGTTTGGAGTTTCAATTTTTTCAAAAAAAATATCGTTTTGTCAATAGAAATTCATATTTGACCATGTCTCTAGCCAAATCGAATGGCAAAACAGTTGTCAACGAACACATGAATATCAATCATCCAACATGCACCTGTTTCTCCGAATCATGTCCCAATTGTTTGGCCAATCGAACGAACACTACCTACATCTCGTCAAACGATACTGCTGGATGCTGCAAATCCAGTTTGTGCGGATTGTCGGGAGCCAACGGCATGTCTATATTTTCAAATGGAGCAACGCCAACGAATAGTCCGGGACAGATGGCATTTGCACAACAATCTTTGGGATTAACAACTACCAAAATGGTACGTAGTACATTTTAAAGTTAGTATGGGTTGACAAACTCCGCCTAGTTTGGATCAGAAATGATTCAATCTAGCCAGTTCCAAGCCTGGATAAAGGATGAGGGTTCGAACGCAAAGTTAGTAACCTGGTCTATGTAAAACATTTATACTGCTACGGAAACAATACAAGAGGACGCCATTCCGGCAAACAACGGCAAAGAAGTGATTGCACGTATCTCGATGACAAAGTTACACAGATGACAGGGTTGAGTGAAAGCCGAAAGGAAGCTCAATCTTCGATTTGCAAAATCTTCAATGTCAACTAGACTTTGTTATTGTTATTGTTGTTTTGCTATAATTGTTGTCTTATTGCCCCATGCTTATTTTTAAACCAAAAGAGTTTTGTATAATATATATATATATATATATATATCACAAGCCTGAATAAAGGAGGAGGGTTAGCAACCTGGCCTCTGCAAAAAATCTATACTGCTACGGAAACAATCAAGAGGACGCCATTCCGATGAACAACTGCAAAGAAGTGATCGTACGTATCTGGATGACAGAGTTACACAGATGACAGGGTTGAGTGAAAGCCGACAGGAAGCTCAATCTTCGATTTGCAGAATCTTCAATGTCAACGAGACTTCGTTATTGTTGCTGTAATTGTTGTCTTATTGCCCCATGCTTATTTTTAAAGCAATATAATAGGTTGACAAATCTACACCAATTGGGTTTATTGTTTCTTTCGTCTGACATTTAAATTACTTGAATGTTTTGCTTAATGCCTATTTTATCAGCGAACGAAGGATTGCATTTGATATCGGTAGTGGGATTCGAATGTAGCTACAAATTTAGTACATTGATCACCTTTGTCACTGCGGAATGTACTAAATTTAGTGTTCTTTTAAAAACAGTTTTGTACAAATTACAAAATAATTGTAATATGTTTAATAGCTGTTTTCAAATTATTTAGCCTAAAAAATATAATTAAATTGGCATGTTATATTGATAATATTTTTAAACATCACCTTTATAATAAATTTTTCCTACCATATAAACTAATATATATATATATATATATATATAGATCTTCCAAAATAGTTCTTAGCTAAGTTTTCTTTGGTCTGCCAACTTTTCTTTTACCATTTACAATTGTCCATTCCAAAACCGTTCTTGCTAGTTTTTCGGGCGGTATACGTAGAATTTGACCAAGTAATTTTCTTCGTCTAATTGTAATGATGTCATGGAGTGAACGAGAGTCAGTTCTTTTCATGATTTCATCATTTGAAATGTGATCGCGCCAGGTAATCTTTACAATTGTAAATGGTAAAAGAAAGGTTGACTAAAGAAAACTTGGCTAAGAACTATTCAGGAAGATCTAATTGAAGTGAATGTTTCATGGGCACAAGCAAAACGTTTGGCAAAATGTTCAAATACATGGAAACATTTTGTTGTCTCATGTCCTCTTTGAATTACGAGACTTTGATGTTAATTTTTGCTGTAATTGTTATCTTATTGCCCCATGCTTATTTTTTAAAGCAAAAGGGTTTTGTAAATAAATAATATATATATATATATATATATATATATATATATATATTATATATACATTTTCAAACAATTCTTGTATAATTTGGTTACAGTTACACCCATTTATTTGTAAAGGTAAAGCTAAAATAAAGTTCAGATAATATATTGATTTATTTAAAAAATAAGAAAAACTCGTGACTTTTTAAATCAATTTTAACAAAAGTATGATAAATTATACAAGTCATTGGTGTACACAATAAAACAACTTTTTAATTTTAATCACATTTTAGCACGTATGTTGTTAAAAATAACTGCTGTAGGTTCAATATATTACAAATGATGTTGTGCAAAATAAATAGAATAGATTTAAAGTTTATTTGTAAAATGAAATAAATTATTTTCACTTATATAAACTAGTTTGGATTAGAAATGATTCAATCTAGCCAGTCCCAAGCCTGGATAAAGGAGGAGGGTTTGAGCGCTAGTTTGGCAATCTGGCCTCTGTAAAAATTTATACTGCTGCAGAAACAATAAGAAATGACGCCATTCCGGCAAAACAACAACGTTTCTAGATGGCAAAGTTACCAGATGACAAGGTTGAGTGAAAGCCGAAATAAAGCGCAATCTTCGATTTGCAGAATCTTTAATGCCAACGAGACTTTGTTATTGTTGTTGTTTTGCTGTAATTGTTGTCTTATTGCTCCATGTTTATTCTTAAAGCAAAAGGGTTTTGTATAATATAATATATAATAAACTTGCATCGACATTAAGTTAATTATAAAAATAAATAAGTATCTGTGCTATTTTCAATTTATTGTGAAGGATAATTTTGGAGAAAATTACGTTTGTTCGGGTAGTACGGAATCAAATACTGGACATATTGGCGCCGAAGCATTCAAAACCTTACAGTGGCGTTATGGCAACGTGGGTAGGCGGGCCATCGACTCGAATACGATTCCAGACTGCAAAATGTGCTTGGCGCAGACCAATAGAAATTTGAGTACTTGTAACGCCAGTCAAGATGCATGTTTTCATCAATCCCCCCCAAACCAGCCATCCTTGTGCCACGGCCATTCCACGTCACCTGCTCCGCCATACACTTCGGGATGCAATTTTAGAATGTACAATTATCCGTTTCATTGCTGTATGGTTGGCTTAAAAATATGTATCGCAGTTGTATACTTTTTAATCAGCGCCGTATTCTGGATTTGTGTTTTGTCTCGAGGCACCGTTCCTCCTGCATGCTTGGGCATGGCGGAGTGTCAGGAATTGACAATCAATTAAATATTTTTTGTCAAAATTATGCATTATGAATTGACATAATATTTGAACTCATTATACAAAAAACTGGATGTCACATAAAACATTTAAACTGCATTCAATTTATAAACGATTATTTTATACTCAAAATTTTAATGGATTATTTTTGTTTTGCAAATATTTCTTTATTTCAACTTTTGGATATTCTTGTTATTATTATTATTATCATTATTATTGTTACTATTATTATTATTATTACTATCATTATTATAGGATTAGAAAAAAACATTCTAACATAAAACAAATTGAAAAAATTGAAAACTTGAAATTTTACTGATTTTATTTGTTTAAAATAAAATAAACATTTAAAATTATTACAATACTTTTTAAAACATCAAAACTAAATAATTATTAATATTTTTTAGTTGCGTACTTTACACAAGTACTTTTTACTTTCATTTATTTAAAAAAGGTTGAGTGTTATCGAAAAAATAAAGTCCAAATGAGGAAATTATTTTTTTTGTAATAAAAACTTCTACCATTTTTAATTAATGTGATAAAACCAATAATAATACATTGCAATACTTTTTTAATCTATTCAAACTCAATTTCTATTTTACAAACAAGCAACAATTTTAATATCAAAACACGTGACTTCAAGCGACTGACGTTGAATCCAAAATCAAAACACACTCTTAATTGCAAAACGTCTGTTTTTACCCTCATCCAACCCAGCCTACAATAAATAGCATGAGATTATTTTAATTGTATTGGTTTTTTTTTAGAGAGAAAACACAAATTTGTTGGTATAATATAACTTAACCGACGCCTGTCTCCGTTTACACAAACAAAGAAATAGTAATAATTAACTGAAAACGCAGTACGCTTATAGAGTTACACATAGGTCTAAATACATAACTCGACAACTAATCGTTATAAAATCTAATATATCACGTTTTTGTGCAAAAAAATTGTGGTCTGAGATTCCAAAAAAACATTATTCTAAATTTATTCATTTTTTGCGTACGTAAAGCCTTGTATTAGTAAATAAATCTGAAGTGTTTCTAACCAAGTTGTATCACGTATATGGTTCGATTTGTCATACCACCATTCTTCGATTTTAATTTGAGTATACGTCAGCACATGCATAATTGCTATTTGTTTAAATATTAACACAACAGGTTTGAATAAAAATAATAATAATATAGACCTAAATACTTGGTAAAAATTTTAAAATGGTTTTCAGTTCATTGTATTACAGTAGCACAAGTTATTTAGGCAATAGACTTAGTTTGAGTCTGACAACACATTAAATATGGACTCCACCTGACAATTTTATTACTTTCAATATTTTACGGGAAACATCTTTCAACAATAGACATTTTAGCGAAGCCGCATTTTGGTGGGTCGGTGGTGGGATTCGAACCCCGATGCCCGCTCAGGTTCAAATCGAGCTCTCTACCGCTAGACCATCCACACTGAAGTTTAGACTTTTAATTGTACCGAATTGGCAAAGATGACTGAAAATGTAAAACCGAAGCTGGGTAGGCATAAATTTGAACTGCACTGCCCAATGCGAGTCTTTATCTAACACTTTGCTCCAAGTTCCATTTGTCCAAAAATGTTTTCCTTAAACACTCGAGCAATAAAAAAATCGTTTTTTACGCTTCCTTCTAGCAGTAATATATTTTTTAACAAGGTAGAACTGTTAATCTCAAATTGATTTTGTAAAAAAACTGGACAAAATATCTACATTTATCAAAAAAAAAATTAAACAATTTTCTTATGGCGCTGACATATATCTGGATTTATTGATAGGGAAGCGTATGTGTGTGTGTGTGTATGCACTCTCTTTATTCATTATATTTAAAGAAAGTGATTTTTAAATATATCAAAATAATGAGACATTATGTTTATATGTAATCCTATCTATTTATTTGTTACGCCTCAATCTTTTAAAAAAAAACCAAATGAATCACAGCAACACGTAATCGTTACATGTATTCAATGCATAAAGTCACAATTCAAACCATGTGCATATGTAACAATATCCAAATCATTGTGTGTCATTCGACCATTTCAGGGTTTAAATGGCCTTGAAATTGTAACGTTTTAATGAAAAATAGAAAACCAAAAATATGATTTGCAAATATATACTTAGTTAATATGTTTAAAATTTAACATTTTGGAACTTCTCATTTAAATATATTATTTATTTTTACCGACCCAACATCTTAACCAACGAAACTAAATTGGATTAATTTTTGCCCTGTAATCATCCAATTGTAGCAAAATGACGTTCCACAAATTTGCATTAAAAACTAAAAACTTCACTTGTAATTCAATTTAAATTGAGGGTGTCAAATAGAGAAACGTCCATTATTTTCCTGCCGGGGTGGTCAAGCGGTACAGTGCTCGAATTTAGACCTCGGTGGGTATGGGTTTGAATCCCACCACTGGTACTAAAATGAGGGCCCACGTTCGGCTTCGCTAAAATGCCCACTGCTGAAAGATGTTTCTTGTAAAACATTCAAAGTAATAAACATAAAATAAAAATAATTAAAAAAAATACAACCGTTATAAATAAATATAAAAACAATCACAGTTTTCCACAATGTAAATGACAATTTATTAAGACTTTTCTTAGTAATGTAACATTACATTATTTCATCTGTCTTTAATTTAATATACATGTCTTCCTCCAAGAGAGAAGCATAAAGTAGAAATTTCGTTACTGTATAAAATGCGTTTAACAATGGGGAACCTTATATTAAAAATATATTTATTCAACACGTTCACGTGGTGTTTGATGCCTTTAACGAAAGAAAAGACTACAAATCTGGTGGTACAGTGCTCGATTTGAACCTGGGTTCGAATCCCACCACCAGCACTAAATGCGGCCCCACGTTCGGCTTCGCTAAAATGTCCACATTTAATGTGTTGTTGGACTCAAACTAAGTCTATTGCGTCTGTTGACTTAAGTGTAAAAATAATTGATTATATGTGTTTCTTCTTATTGTTACTACTTAAAATGTTTTACGGGAAACACCTTTCAGTAGTAGACATTTTGGTAAAACCAAACGTGCGCTTGCATTTAGTACCCACCCAGGTCCAAGTCGAGCGCTGTACTGCTAGACCACCCGGGCACAACACAACTCAACCGTAGCCAGTCCGGTTGAGAAAGACGGAGGGTTAGAACGCACGATTAACAGCCTTTCCTGTATAAAACTATATTAGCAAAGAAACAACACAAGGACACTATTTTATTCAACTGTGACAAAAACCTTTTTACTTCTGGGAGAATTCGGTAAAATCCGTCTTGAAATTCTATCTTCGATATGCACAATCCTCAAACTACACAATCTTGTCGTCCCATGCTCTACTGAGTTAAAAAATGAATATATATCAATTGTATATTAATATATTTTGTTGTCACAATGCTACTGCTTACAGAAATTCAAAACGCGATTTGTATTTTTCGTTAAGTTGTTTTCTTTCATCAAATGGCCACATAGATATGACACGTGTGAAATACGCTTGCACCAGTCTGACAGGGTAGAAACCCTGTTCCACTCTGTGTACTGGGTTGTTAATCCGTACCAGTCTGAGTTTGAAGATACACACGACAACTGCATTGTAATTGATAATAAAAACAAACGTATAAATAAAATATGTATTTTATGTTCACTGCTTGGAATGTTTTACAGGGAAACGCATCTTTTAGCAAAGGACAATTTAGCGAAGCCGAACGTGAGCCCTCATTTTAGTGGGCCGGTGGTGGGATTCGAACACAGATGACAAGTCAGATTTAAGTCGAGCGCTGTACCGCTATATTTAAAACAAAAAGCAATTTTTCGTTATACTTGATAAAAGTTGGTTTTTTGTTTTCTAAAATAATCATCTTAAAAAAATTTGTCAAATAAGTTTGTGCTATTTCTAAATGTTTTCTTTATTAACAGACAAATTTGATTTTTTTTCAAAGAAGGAAGCTAGTGCCAAACTAATAATAATTCAGTTTACGAAATTCAAAATTCAATATGGCGTCCTTAACAACATCCTATCTCTTGTGTTTATTTTTAATCAGATATTTACAAAAAAAATAACCTGGAAAAAGAAATAAACGTCAAGCAATTTCCCGATTAATTTTTAAAAACCGCATGTTTAGTTAAACAAAGCAATACTAGTGCATCTAAGGGGGGAGACCGACCCCTACTTAGCGCGTTCACAGGTGGCGGATAGTGGAACGACCTTTAGCAATAGAGGTTAGCTGTGAATAAGGCTATGCCAATTAAACAGCCGTGGACCAAACGGATACTCAGGCGTTAAGGTCGTTAACGCGTTGACAAGAAGGCGACAACGGTTATCGGTGTCACCCTGAGTATTATCACCAAGCAGCCCTATTTAGGGACAGCACTGCTTGCTCCACTCGGAGAGGGGCCTAGAAAAGGTGGTTTAAAAATGTCAGCACACCCCAAGTGTCTTTCTTTGAGTACACACTACAAAAGTTGACGTTTTTTGCAGACGTTTTGGTTTTTTTGGACTACCCTGAGTGTTAATAATCGGTGGGGGGTGTTTATCCCCGATGATGATGATGATGATGATGATGAATACTAGTGCATGTGAATTGGTATTGAATAGAACATTTCTGTATACACCACCCAAGTAAAGCAATGGATATGCTAATCAATAGTTTTTACTCATTCTCGGTTCTCAGTTTGTTTGTTAATTAATTACTATAGACCCACATCAAGTGCAAACGGTTGTGGAAATTAATGCAATAAGAATGATTAGCTCTTCTAATATTACTCAATTACATTATTATTATTATTATTATTATTATACAACCCATTTGCCTAATTGTAATGATGTCATATAGTGAACGACAGTCAGTTATTTGCATGAATGGAAGAACATGACCATATTGGTTTGAGTCTATGAAAAACATTGCTTATCCAAGGCTTTGTCATTGCTTACCGTAATGGCGTCCTCTTACTGTTTCTGTAGCAAAGGCCAGGTTGCTAATCTTGCCCTCAAACTTTCATCCTTTATCCAGGATTTGATCTGAATTGATTAAACCATTTTTGATCCTCTAGACACGTGTAAATTTTTTCAAACATTTCTTTAAGTAAAACAATAATTTTTAAATAACCTGGTTCTATTGGACAGTAAAATTGGTCTACATCAAACGCCATTCAACTCAATTCACACAACACTTACAAATTAGTACCTTGGTTTAGTTGAGGTTACGTTGAACCAGAGATATAGTACATCATTTCTTTAGTTTATATATATGTATCATTTTTATGAGTATAATACTGTTAGGTTGTTGAAACTTATACAAAAAGTATTATTCTTTTTTACTCTAGGGGCGAAGGTCATACAAACAAACCACTGCGCCACATCATTTGACGGAAATGTTGTAGAAAAGTTTATACTACTGAAATACATTATCAACAGACTACTATATTACTATGAAAAAGTACATCATATTAAACAAATGTCAATAAAAGTACATGAGTAGGAACACCTTTATTTTAAAAACAATACGTTATTTTTTTTAAATTTATCTTAGAAACGGTAGTAAAATCACAATCATCCGACAATACCTGTAACCAGCTTCGTTTTCTGGCTGAACGTGTTTAGCAATCACAATTTACCAATAAAAATTATATTATTTATGCTTCCCGTCAACAAGACAAAATAGTTCTTCAATGTAAATATACTAATAGATGTTTCGTCTCATACAAACTTTTAAATTGTGACGGTGTGATTTGAAGGTACAACGATTGACTCAATCCTGAGTGCGTATGAATTTGAACTACTCCACCGGCCCACCAAATGCGGGCCCACGTTTACTAAAATATCTAGAGTTAAAACATGTTTCCCATAAAACATTTAATGAGGTAAAAATAAAATTAATTAGAAAGTAGATTGTCAACGGGCATTCAAAACGACAATAGTCAAACAAGTGGATGTAGAAAAATCTAACAGGATGACAATTGTTAGTTTGATTTCCAAGCTACAACTTACTTGGGTAATTTTTCATTGTGTGATTACGTCACCCGTTTATTATTTCTATATTAATATATAAAACGATCGACTTCGATAGCTTGATAAGTGTAACAAACGTGAAAAAATAGCAAAGTTTCTTAGTTGGTAGACGGCATCCATGTGATGCCGCCACTGTTCGAAAAGATTAACGGAGCCGCCTGATATTTTGTCAGGGTTATCTCCCTTAGCCCAAGAGCTACATATGGTATACGTATACCTTGAGATACCTTTTAACCGCCCTGGGTGCATACTTGCACCCACCCACCAAAGTGAGAGTCCAGTTATACCGCTGTGCACTCAGTCCCTGCTGTTATTAGTCTAGATACCTTTCACCACTTAGTCCAGGATGCATGACGTGGAGGACGAACAGTTAGGAATATCACCGTAATTGAAAATTGAGACTTTATAAGCATTATTCAAATCCTCACGATTATTAGCATCCCTACCTGAGTAATATTCTCAAAAAAGGAGTTAGTAAGACCCAACACAATTATTATTGCTTGATGAGAAACATTTTTCACCAAAGTGGACATCATAGTAAAGTCAACCGTAGACCTGCATTTAGTATCAGTGATGGCACTTGAATCCATGCCTATTTAACCTTGAGTCACTCCGGCACACATTTTAAGTTAAAACCATCCCAAATCAATCAATTAAATTGCACAGGAACTAACACTAAATTAACCATTAAACCTTATTATGAAATTCAATCATACAACCATATTTTTTAAAAATAAATTAAAAACGACTCAAAAAAGTTGAACTAAACAAATAAGTATTAAAATGAATTGTACAATGTCCACAAAAATTCGCAAAACAAAAAGTGCTAAATTCTTTTTTTATAAAAAAAAACAAATCAAAACAAAAATGTGACTGTTTTGATACAGTTGGAATTAATACGAATGACCAAAATATTGACACAAGTAGTGGTAGATCTGAGCAAAAACCAAATTGGACAATTATACATAAACAAAATTGTAAAATCAAAAATTTGTACACACGTGACACAATTGCAGACTGGATAAAGTAAAGTTGAAAGGCACAAATGTTTTCGGTCGAGTGATTGCAATTAATTATTACACTGTCATGCTATTTGTTTAGCTCATTACAGACTGTAGATAGGATGCCAAAGCAGCATCCAAATCCCAGTTGTGACTTTGTAATTCGTCGATTGCCCGTTTATGCGAAATGCCGCGACTTACCAGTTGATCTACTTTGGCTTGTTGAGCAATACTCAGCTACAATAAAAAAAATTATAAAATAGGTAGAATGTAATCAAACCATCAGACCCAATCCATTGCAAAAACACGATTTATATCCGAACGATAAATACGCCCCATTCCACAAATTGTATATTTAGTGTACATGCTAATGATCCTGAGGATTGGGACGCTAATAATCCAATAAGGGTAATATTCCTCCACGTGGTGCATCCTGGACTAGGTACCCCTAAGCATCTAGACTAATAACAACAGGGTCCGAGTGCACAGCGGTATAACTGGACTTCTGGTTCGGCGGATAAGTGCGAGCATACACCCAAGATACATAAAAGGTATTTTAAAGTATACGAATACCATATATAGCCGTTAGGTTACGGGACATAACCCTAACAAAAAATCAGGCGGTTCCGTCAATTTTTGCTAATAGTGGCGACGTCACAAGGATGCCGTCCATCAGCAGAAAAACTTTGTTATTCTTTTACGTTTGTTACACTTATCAAGCCATCAAATTCGATCGTTTATATGTCGTATAAATAGTAAAAATAGTAAAGTGACCACATCACCAACCAAAATAAATGAATGAAAAAATTATATGTTTACTAATATACTACATACACCATTTTGAACTATCCCCATTCTCTAAATCACTTAACTGGTACTAATATTTCTGGAAATTGCACACATCTCAATTGATAATGATGGTAATAACCCTGACTGTTATCTCCACGTGGTGCATTCTGGACTAGATGCCCCTAGATTAACACAGCAAATACTAAGTGGATGGTGATATAAGTAGGCTTCCACTAGTTTCTTGTTTAGTGCCAGTATACATCCAAAGTATTTCAAAAATATATCAAGGTGCACGTATACCATATGCAGCACTTGGACGAAAGGAAATAACCTTAACAAAAAACAAGCGTTGTTGTCAATATTTACTCACGTCAATCTACCGTCTATCAATCATAAAATGTTATTCTCCTATAATGTGTTGCGCTCAAAAAACTATTAGAGGTTATCGTTTGGTATAGTATACATATATAAATAATTAAAAAATAATCACTTCACTAAGTAATAATGAAAAACAAACCCAAAACTCAACATTCTACAAACAATCCATTTTAGTCATGGGATGCTAATAATCCTGAGGATTTAAGTAATGCTTATGGAAGTCTCAATTTCCAATGATGGTAATATTCTTGACTGTTCGTCCTCCACGTGGTGCATCCTGGACTAGGTGCCCCTAGGTATCTAGACTAATAACATCAGGGACCGAGTGTTGTGATATAACTGAGCTACCGCTTTGACGGGTGGGTGGAAGTATACACTCCGGGTAGACAAAAGGTATCTTAAAGTATACGTATACCATATGTAGCTTTTGGACTAAGGGAGATAACCCTGACAAAATATCAGGCGGCTCCGTTAATCTTTTCGAACAGTGGTGACATCACAGGGATGCCGTCTACCAACTAAGAAACTTTGCTATTTTTCCACGTTTGTTACATTTATCAAGCTATCGAAGTCGATCGTTCATATGTCGTATAAATATGGGAAATAATGAAGAGGTGACCACGTCGTCTTTATCTTATTATTAGTAGTACCCTAACAATTGCAGAAACAAATTATGCTACCAACGCACATTAGATGCCGAGCAAACTGAAGGTCCATTAAATGTCATACCTTTGTCGTCGTTATTCTCCTATATTTGTTACGCTTATGAAATTATTAAAAGTAATCATTTGGTATTCATTCATTCATTTTGGTTGATGACGTGGTCACCTCTTCATTATTTCCCATATTTATACGACATGTAGAACGATCGATTTTGATGACTTGGCAAGCGTAGACAAACGTGGAAGAATAACAAAGTTTCTTGGCTGGTAGACAACATCCTTGTGACGTCGCCACTGTTCGCAAAGATTGACGAGGCCGCCTGATTTTTTGTCAGGGTTATCTCCCTTAGCCCAAGGGCTGCATATGATATACGTATACATTTAGATACCTTTCAAGTATCCTGGGTGTATGTTCGCACCCACCCGCCGTAGCGGAAGCCCAGTTATACCGCTGTGCACTCGGACCCTGCTGTTATTAGTCTAGATGCCTGTTGGCAGCTAGTCCAGGATGCACCACGTGGAGGACTAACAGTCAGGAATATCACCATCATTGGAAATTGAGACTTTATAAGCATTACTCAAATCCTCAGGATCATTAGCATCCCTGTCAAATCCTCAAGATCATTAGCATCCCATATATCACATATATCACAAATATCAATAATAAAGAGATGATCACGTCACCAAGCAATAATGAAAAACAAACCAAAAACTGTGCCAGGTGGTCTAGCGACACAACAGCCCTTAATTCCAATCTGGGTTTAGATCCCCACCACCGGTACCAAATACAGTCCCCCCCACTGCTGTAAAATGCGTTTGCCGTCAAAATATTTTTCTAAAACAACGTACTTTGGAAGCCGAGCAATTAGAAGACCCGTTGGAGGTCAAGCCGTTTTCATCGTCGTGTCCGAAATTGGGCAAAACGGTTTGGGGGATTTCGGATTCGGGCAGAAATGGAACCTCGACCTGACCGTTGTCAATACGCAAAACGTTTTTCTTCAAATCGATCGAACATTGATGTCGCTTGAGCATGTCCAATCCTATAAGCATATCCATCGATTGATCTTTCAACACGATGAAAGATGTCTGAAATGAAGCAAATCAAAGTATCGTTTTGGCCATGACAATAAGCCTGAAGATACGAGTAATGCCTATGTAGTATCAATTTTACTCCAAAGCACATAGACTAACACAATAGCGGTATAACTGAGTCTTCACAATGACGAATGGGTGCAAACGTACAGCCAGGGTACTTAGAAAGCATACTTATACCATATGTAGCCGCTAGGTTAAGGAAGATAACCCTGACAACAAATCAGGAGGCACCGTCACAAAGATGCCATTTATTAGCCAATAAGCTTCGTTATTGTCCTACGTTTGACGCACTTACCAAGCTATTGGATTTGATCGTAAAATATGCCGTATACAGGCGGAAAATAATGAAAAGCCAAAATAAATGAATCAATCAAAGTGTCGTTTTATTATCGAACCAACCAGATTCATTCATTAAGAAACATCAACATTTCTTTAAACGTAAACTCTCCATCCGTTGTCACGATTAAGTCATGTACAGCCAATAACACCACAAATTGGTGTCCAATATTATTATTATTATTATTATTATTAATAATAACAGTAATTACTATTACCAAACCCTTTTTCTCTAAATAACATGGAAGCAACAAAATTATTCCACATAATTGTGCTTATAATATCATGCATATTCATTTTGGTTGATGACATCATCACCTCTTCATTAGTTCCTATGTTCATACGGCATATGAAACGATCGACTTCGATGACTTGATAAGCGTAACAAACGTGGAAAAATAACAAAGTAGACGGCATTCTTGTGACGTCGCCACTGTTCGCAAAGATTGACAAGACCGTCTGATTTTTTGTCACGGTTATCTCTCTTATACGTATACATTAAGATAGCCTTTAACTACCCTGGGTGTATGCTTGTACCCACCCGCTAAAGCGGGAAGCCAACTATACTGCTGTCCACTCGATACCAGTCTAGACGCCTATCAGAACCTGCTTCAGAATGCACCACGTGGAAGAGGAACAGTCAGGAATATCACCATCATGCAAATCGAAAATAAAAATTTCTTTCCGTATTCACTCATCCAATATCCCAATCGTCATTTTACTTCTTTGCTATAGTTTACTAAAATGGCATCCCCTTGTTTCTTTGGCACCATTTATTGTTCAGAGAGAACAGTCTTCAATCGGACTTGGGACCGTCTACGGTAGAGTTGGTTCGAAATCGCTAAGTCCAATCCAATTCATTGTTATACTGCAATAATATCAAATCTATTTCCCAACAAAAATTCCAAACCAAAATCGATCACGTGTTCACATGTCCTACAAATTGTAATAGACAGTGAATAACTAATTATAACCATGCATACTAGTACAATATACTAACAGGTATAAATGTTCCTTGAATTTCAACCAAGCTGTTGTGTACACGACCAATAATAGTTTGAGTACCGACTCCGTATGCCTTGCCTGCCCATCGCTTGTCAATCAATGAATCAAGGTTGCAACGCCTAGCACAATTTTCACTCATCAGCGTACTCTGAGCTCCCGAATCAACAAAAGCCTTAATTTCGATACCATTGACTTTGCATGCAATAAACAACATGGTAACTTGGCCAAATGTTTCGGGATAATATTCAAGCGCACTTTCCATTTGCATGTCAATATTCCTTTGACTAGAAAAATATGTCAAACAACAGATACAAAACAAATACAAACAATTGACAAAATTTACGTCTTGTCATCTTTTTCTGTCCAATTTTTAAAATTAACACTAAGCATAAACACACTAGTAATTGAAAGGAACTTTACTTGTAAAAAATTTACGCATTGTACAAGCTAACACCGCCTAGTTTGGATTAGAAATGATTCAATCTAGCCAGTTCCAAGCCTGGATAAAGGATGAGGGTTCGAACGCAAAGTTAGCAACCTGGTCTATGTAAAACATTTATACTGCTACGGAAACAATACAAGAGGACGCCATTCCGGCAAACAACGGCAAAGAAGTGATTGCACGTATCTCGATGACAAAGTTACACAGATAACAGGGTTGAGTGAAAGCCGAAAGGAAGCTCAATCTTCGATTTGCAGAATCTTCAATGTCAACTAGACTTTGTTATTGTTATTGTTGTTTTGCTATAATTGTTGTCTTATTGCCCCATGCTTATTTTTAAACCAAAGGGTTTTGTATAATATATATATATATATATATATATATATATATATATATATATATATATATATATATATATATATATTGTACAAGCTACTTCAACTGCAAATTTAATTTAGATTGCAATAGGAAACAGCGATATAACTGGATTTCGGCGCTGTACAAGAGTACACCCAGAGTACTTAAAATATATCCTACGGTATACGTATGTCATATTTAGCTATTGGGCTAAGGAAGATAATCCTAATAAAAAATGAGATCGTAAAATTAAATGTCATTTCAAATTTGCTATTTTATCTAATCACCTGATAAGGAGACTGTAAAATAGGTGTTGTACTAAATGTACCCGAAACGTCTTCCTTCAAAATTATCCACCTTAATAATTCCGATTTCTGTTGCATACATAAGTATTGTGCAAACCAAGCAAAAATATTCATATTAAATTAATTGTAGTCCTTCTGCAGAACAGATTTGCAAATAATAACAAAAGCAGCAGTGTTTGGACAACTTAGTTTATCAAATGAACCACTATCAGAAGTTAATTAAACAGTCAATAAATGTAACTTTCTTCATGTTCGAAAATACAATTAAACAGAAACCTTGCATCTCGAGCTTGAGACGTTATGACGGCTTTTGCACCTATTCCAAGTTGCACCACGTGGAGGATTGGAATTTAGGACTCCATTCTTTCATATCATTATTCATTCTAGTTGGTGACCTAATCACATCTTCATTATTTTCCACAATTACAATAATCGACTTCGACGGCATGATAAGCGTAACAAACACAGAAGAATGATGAAGTTTCTTGGTTAGTAGACAGTATCTTTGTAATGTCGTCACTGTTCTCAAAGATTGACGAAGCCGCCTGATTTTTAACTAGGGTTATCTCCCTTAGCCAACGGCTACATATGGTATACGTATACTTTAAGGTACCTTTTAAATATCCCGGGTGTATGCTCGCACCCACCCGCCGTAGCGAAAGCCCAGATATACCGCTGTGCACTGAGACCTTGCTGTTATAAGTTTGGATGCCTAGGAGTACCTAGTTTAGAATACGCCACGTGGAGAACAAACAGTCAGGAATATCACCATCATTGAAAACTGAAACTTTATAAGCATTACTCAAGCACTCAGGATGATGAGCATTCCCATGCAAAAGAAATGTCAAGAGAACGCCATTTTATTAAACTACAGCAAAGAAGTCAGAACAGATACCCCTGCAAATTTCAAACGGCTTCGTAGTTTCTGTGGTAATTCCAGATTACAGTAGTCAAGTTCTTGTACCTTGAACTAAAGAAATTCACAAATTTAAGTCTGGTCCTATCACATAATAGTTGTCCTTTATTCAGCGAATCAAAAACTGAAGGATAGTCTATAAACGCTGCATATATAGAACACTGAAATTTTGTCAAAAATTCTAGAATGTCAAAGTATATGAATTTAATCAACGCATCCCATATTGTTTATGTGTAGTATAACACAAGATAAAAGGTATACCTACCAGGTAAGTTGTTACCAAATATTTCTAAACTGAATAAAATACCTATATTGCAATATAATCGTTTCGTAGCTATGTAATCCTGAATCACAAAAACTAGAAAACGCATATTTTGCAATCCAATAAAATGAGGATAACCTAAAATGTTACCTTCAAAGAAGGTAATAGGGCCCCACATTTGAATTGTTCTTGAGTTAGGCCTTAAGTTATAACTATTATAACTATCACTATTGTCATTTTAATTGTACTTTAAAAACCACCTTTAAATATATATATATATATATATATATATATATATAATGCATAGCGGTAGAACTAGGCTTCCGCTACGGCGAGTGGGTGCAAGCATACACCCAGGGTACTTAAAATGTATCTCAAAGTATATGAGTACTATATGTGGCCCTTGGGCTAAGATAATCCTGACAAAAAATCAGACGGCCTTATCAATCTTTGCGAACAGTGGCGCTTTCACAAATCATCACCAACTCGATAAATAAATAAAAATTAATAAGTTACAAAAATGAAATATAAAGCGTACAAAAATTAATTACCGTATAAGTTCAGCAATTCGTTCTTGAATTGCTGGATCTAACGGATCTCCAGACCTAAACTGCTCCAACTGTTCTCGATGTTGTCTAGAATTGGCTTGCTGAGCATCAAATACACGTTTAAAGGCCACTAAAATTATTTTTCAGTAAGTAAAATATTAGAAGTAATTTTTTACACCATATAAAACACAAGCATAAAATCTTTCAAATATCATATCACTAAATATTAATTCTTTTAAGTGCAGCTTCCGTAGTAAATAAATTAATAATAAGACGCTCTAAAATGCAATTCTCTTATAAAATTCCTTAATAATAATTTTTAAAATAATAAAACCAAAAACTTGGATATTCCTTAACAATAATTTTAATAATAATGGTTATATTATTATAAATAAATTTGTGTGTATATATCAAACATGAACTCCGCCTAGTTTGGATCAGAAATGATTCAATCTAGCCAGTCCTAAGCCTAGATAAATGAGGGTTTGAGCTCAAGGTTAGCAACCTGGTCTCTGTAAAACATTTATGCTGCTACGGAAGCAATAAGAAGACGCCATTCCGGCAAACAACGGCAAAAAAGTAATCGCTCAGTCTTCGATTTACAGAATAATCAATACCAACAAAACTTTGTTGTTTTTTTGCTGTAATTGTTGTCTTATAACCCCATGTTTATTTTTAAAGCGGAAGGGTTTTGCATAATATAATATATAATATCAAACATGATTATTTGTACATTCCAACTAACCTGGATCATTAATAACAGTTGACAACTCTGGATTTCGTTCACGTAAAAGTGAAACTTGATGTGAAGGTGCAGATAATAAAGACTTTCGAACATATTCAACTGGATCAGAATTTGACTGACTAGGTATCCTAACCGAACCAAAATCTAAATGTGGGAGCTGTGTTGAAAAGTTAATTTAAAACACAAAATACTTTTTGAGATCCACTAGTGCTTTCTTCTATTCTACGTTTTTGTCGTTCAATTGGAATAGCCAACAACAAATCTGCGTGTTTAATCCCAACTTCCTCAATTGTATTTTGATGTTTTAAAATCAATCTTTTCCCATCTCTCAATAACTCAAAATCTTTATCAGGCAAACCACTTTCTAAACCAATTAGCATAAAAAGTTCAGAAACAAGAGTTGACGTAGAGACTTCTAAAGGAAATAAAAAATCGTCAGAAATACAAACTGTTATCTTCATCACACAAAAACTACGAAGGTCACTAATCTGGTTTGATGCCAAATATAACTTTAAATAAAATTTTTTAATATATTTTTTTTATTTTTATTTAAATTTTATTAAAATTTAAAATAAAAATTTTTGTTTTATATTTATATAAATTTAATTACTTAATAACATTAATTAGCTTAAACAAGTATTTTATTAATATTGTTATTATTAAAACAAAAATATTTATAACTCATAATTTTTTTAAAATTGTTAATGCATTATTTTTAAAAATATAACACATTCATTTTAAAATAAAATATTAGACATCATTTTTTATCAGATACATCTTACTTTAAATTTATTGTTTATAAATTAGTAATTTAAAGCCTCGGGGTTTTCTCTATAATTCCAAATAAAAATATAAGAAAACATAAACTGTGAGATTAATTCATTTTGTATATTCTCGTTAGTCAGAAACATAAAATTTTAGTATATATATACAAAAAGGGTGTAGATATGACATTTAAGTTAGTACAACTCACAAACATAAAAATAGTTATTCGACTCTAGACTATGTAGCCAGTGTTGTTCATTACATTACTGAATCCCTTGACAAAAAATGTTTTTTAATATATTGCATGTTTTTGGATTATAAATCTGCTTTCAATAGTATATCAAGAGAAAAATTACTTAAACGTCTTGAGCTATCTGAAACACCCGACCACATCTTAAACTGGTTACAAAATTATTTCTCAAAAAGAAAACAGTTTACACAAATTGGTCGTGATAAATCAAAGTTAACAAAAAATAATAATGGAGTTCCACAAAGTGCAGTACTATTTCCGTTTTTATTTTTGCTGTACGTAGATCCACTGCAAGTGCCACAATCATTACGTTTGTTTAAATTTGCCGATATGATATGATCTTATGCACAAAAATTTCTTCAAATAATGATCTAAACAAATTTGAAAATTTTATCACTAGAATTAAACAATGGTCTACTATCTTTAATCTCAATTTAAATCCATCGAAATGCAAACTGGTTAAATTTACAACGAGGCGTCCAAAAATACATTGGAATTAAATAAAACATTCAAATTGAACTAAACAAACATTTGCACCTGTAACAAAATTAAGTATCTTGGGGGTAAACATAAATAACATACTTACCTGGTGTAATCATGTAGAACATATATTTATAAAAATCAAATCCGTATGCTATTACATAAGGTGGTCTAGCGATGCAGCGCTCAAATTTGGACCTGGGTAGGTATGGGTTCGAATCCCATTACCGGCACTAAAATGCGGGCCCACGTTCGGTTTCTCTAAAATGTCCACTGCTGAAAGATGTTTCTTGTAAAACATTTAAAGTAGCAAACATAAAATAAATAAAATAATAAAAATAAATAAATGTTAAAAATTATATTACTAAATTGTTTGTTACATCATGTTTTTATCCTTTAATATTATATTGCTCACTCGTAATTTTTCCTGGTTTATTAAAACAAGATTACGTTGTTTTAAAAAGATACATATTATTGGTATCAAAATCTGCAGGATTTAAATAGTCTATCTTATTGAATGATATTGTTAATAAACATTTTAAATCCTGTATACAATTAGCATCAATAATTGAAAGTAATAACAATCACCCACTTGCGAGGTGAGGCGCGCGTCACATTACACGTCCATTAGAGCGTTATTCATTCTTTTCTCTTTTCTTTTTTTTGAAGATTATTGCAGTGTTTTTGCATTGTAATACGTAACTTGTTTTACTAGTATTTTTGTACATTTATAATTTTTGCTTGTTTTCTATAATTGTTAACTTCCACTATCTACCTTGATTTTCTCTTAATTTCAAATACTTTTTTCTGTAACTAATCCCCCTTTACCTCACCATCCATTTCATATTTCCCCTGAATCTTACTGATATTATCAATAAATAGAGCCAAGAATTAAAAGGAATTTTACTCCTACTCAACTCGTGTATCAACCTGTAACCCAATACACACATCTTTAAACAATTCTAAAGCTTCTGGTAAAACAAGAAGAACTTACCTGCACATGAAAGCTAAAACTAATCAGTACAAAAATTTATGTTTGCTATACTTATCCAGAATATTAACCACTCCAAAATTAAATCATTTATTTGAATTAATTTGGACATCTTACAGTAAATGTAACAACTGTGGCTTATAATGACTCATTCGATGTATAGTAATTTTGAATATTTTTGAATATATTTATATTCACTAGCATATGACATTCTATTTCATTTTTCTTACATTATTTGTACTACTACTTTTTTGATTTCTGTAATTATTATTTTTGTTTTTATATTGATGGTGTAAAATGTATTTTACGCTGAATGTATCTCTAGTGAGATATTAAAGCTTAATAATAATAATAATAATAAACACAAACGTTACAACCATTTGTGTACTTTTTTAGATAATTTTTTGACATGAGGATAAAAATCTTTCAGTCCGCAACTTGTGGTTAACAGGAATTTGTTCGTTTGTAAATGCTTATATACTTTATTTTAGGTGCAGCATCTGGTTTCAAAAAAAGTGCATTAGTTTTTCTGAGACTTCTTACAATGAATTAGCCAATATTAATGTAGATTTCAATAAACTGTTTATGGTCTAAAGACTTCATGCGCGTACCTTCAACGCGCAACTCTAGGGTAGAACATTTTTTGATTTAGTCTTTAAGATTAAAGCAAGTAATATTACATTAAAAAAGTTTTACAATATTCACAAATCTCTTTTACTGTTACTTTTCTTAAACACTGCAACTTGCTTTAAAAAACTGGTTACCGTGCTTATCGAAACATGTTATCTCCAGTTTTTTAACTTTAAAATAACCCTTTATAGCCTATAAGCAACGTGAATATCGAATGAGATACACGTCCATAAACTGCTAATCTAAGGCTACAATATTATTCAATTAAATGTTTTGAAAATCAGATGTAGGGGTTGTTTCTTTTATATCAAGAAGGATATTAATTACTCCTTTCTTTTATCCTTTGATCTTTCCTGATATGAGTAGGACCTTTTTTTATTATAATCTATCTCTTCTCAAAATAACGTGCTTTATTCTCTATCTTTTACTGACCTCCCTCTTTCTCTGAAGTGTCTAACACATCTCTCTTACACTAACTTTATTGCATCCTTTCGTCATCCCATAATTTTTTATCGTAATAAGAGACTAATGTTCTTTTCATTAACTGGGATTTTTTAGGTAGTTCTCCTAAGTCCTTTGATGCCAATTTTCTTCAATTTAGCATTAAGCATGTACTCACCTAACACGTTTATTTTACGACCAGACATAGAGTGAGTAGTTCCTTCTCATATTTTAACTTAGTTTTTGCTAATTTACCTCCTACAATAAATAACGTCATACATCTTCCTTCTCTGAGAAGAAGTGAATATTTTTTCCTGACTAATAAATTTTACTTTTTGTAAGATCTAACTAAGATCTCGGCCCTGATTTCCTTTGATTTAAATTGATACGGATAATTATCAGCACCCTAGCTAATTTCTATCAAAAAAGCTCTTGTGTGATGTAAATTATCGTTATGCAATTTATTATTACAAAATAATTCAAAATTACATACCAATATTGTTTACCAACGGGAAAAACAGGACACAATATGCTTACAAAACCACAGTCACGTTAACAACAAACGTAATAAATTCAAATACAAAAAGGCGCTTCCGGTTTCAGGTTTGTATACTAGTTAAATAGGAGGAAATATGCCAGGTTGTAAATTCAAACCAGACAGTTATAGGCCCATCAGTATATTATTAGCATCTAGTAAAAATTTAAAAAGAATTGTTAAGTTTCTTATACTTAGTTTTATTATAGACAATGACTTCATAAACCCGGTTCAACATTGGTTTATGCCAATAAGATCCTGTTCTCTTAATTTATAAACGTTCATAAACATCTTAACTAGCATGTTAGAATGCTTGCCATTAGTTGATGTTATTTACTTTAATTTATGTAAAACATTTGACAAGGTACCTTATTCCGCATTGCTGGATAAACTAAAACATTTTAATATAAATTCTCTGTTTCTTGATTAGATACGTTACATTCTCTTAAAAGGGTATTTTAGTGTTAAATTAGATGGCGTTTCCTCTCCTCTCAGTCATATCACATCAGAATTTCCCTAAGGGTTTATTTTAAGTCCATTATTATTTATTATTTATATTAATAATTAACTCCACCTAGTTTGGACCAAAAATGTTTTAATTTAGTCAATCCCAAGCCTGGATAAAGGAGGAGGGTTTGAGCGCAAGGTTAGCAACCTGGCCTCTGTAATAAATTTATACTGTTGTAGAAACAATAAAAGGATACCATTTTGGTAAACAACTTAAAAAAATAATTATACGTACCTGGATGACAAAATTACACAGATGACAGGGTTGCGTGACAGCCAAAAGAAAACTCAATCTTCGATTTGCAAAATCTTTAATGCCAAAACCTTAACCTATGTTGGAACGTGCAATGTGCGCACACTTTTTCGTATTAGACAGTTAAAACAAGTTTTTCGAGAAAAGATAAAGTACAACTTAGATACTTTGGGTATTAGCAAAATGCAATAAAAAGGCCAAGATCATTTCAAAAGTAGAGAAACATCAATTTTATATTTTGGACATAAAAACATTATATTTATGGGGTTTGTATTATATTGAATAAAAATGCTGCTAAAGTTATGATTATATGAAAGCCCATGAGCAACTGTATCATTTCAGCCAGATTCAACCCCAGATTTGCAAAAGTAACAATTGTGCATGTCTACGTCCCTACTGAGGCTGCTGATAAAAACCAAAAAGATATATTTTATGATAAGTTACAAAATTTATTGAATAATGTGCCAAGAAGAAATATCAAAATATTGACTGGTGATTTTAATGCAAAATTAAACAAATGCAGATCTGGGTACTTTTCAAATGTTGGACCACATGGCTATGCTAAGAACACAAATGATAATGCTTATAACGTTAAACAGTTATTGTGGAATAAGTATTGGCAACACGTTTTTTGCTCACAAAAAGTATACATAAAGCAAAGTGGGCTTCTCCCAACAGAAAAACAGCAAATGAGATTGACTACATTTATATTAGCACAAAATGGCAATCTCTTATGCAAGATGTACGTGCATATCGCGGTGCAGATGTTAGTTTTGATCACAATTTTGTTGTTAAAAATTTTTGTTTAAAATTAAAGAGAAACTTAAGCAGCCAAATATCTCAAACTATTTTTACGATTCCGTAAAAAATACATTTTAAAATCTGAAAAGGGTAGAAAGGTTTGATTATTAATAGAAATTGTTTTATATAACAATTACAGACTGTGCAGCAAATGTGCTGAGTAAAAGATGTCGTTCTTCAAAGAAACAATAAATTTTATCAGTTATCTAATTAATTTCAGAAAGAAAAAACAAAATTAGAGAGGCATCAATCCAACAATCCTGTTAAAAAAATGCCTCAAAAATAAGAATGATAGGTTGTAAAACAATTACAAAGAAACGAATACGGCAACAGCAAAAAATAATTTAAAAACACTGTATAAAATTGCGAAACAACTATCGGAAGTTAGAAAGAACATCGATATTCCAATCAAAGGAAAAGATGGTCATTTACTTTTAACAGATAATGAGCAATCATCCAGATGAGTAGAACATTTTAAAGAAGTACTTAATCAGTCCATGCCCAATACCCTTACAGATTTTAATAATGATAAAAATATAAATGTGACTCAAAATCCGGAAATATGTATAGAAGCACTTAGGTTTTTTCCACTACAATAGAGGAAGTTTCGGAATGATCTCATTCTAGTATATAAAGTTTTAAGCGCCAATCAGTGTAAGCATACATTCGTCCTCTCCAGTAATTCGTGTAGATGACATCCTTTTAAAATAAAAAAAACCTAGAACTAAGTCCCAACTGCGTCTCCACTATTTCACATGTAAAGTCATCTCGGTGTGGAATAATCTACCCATACATGTAATTGCGACCGCATCCCTTAAAACCTTCAAATTGATCTATAACAATTATTACTTCCATAATTTTATTTTATTACTTTAAATTTTTTCCTCTACTTCCATTCTCGCTTATTTTTATCCCTAAAAACTGATAACACTGAACCGAGAATTAAAAGGAGTCTCTTCTTAATGAACTCGTAAGCAAACCTAAAACCTGAAAATCATTAAAGCAACACTGGATTAAATGTATATTTAATTGATTATGTGTAAAAAACTTAGTTTGTTTCTTATATATTTGGTTTAAGTAAAATATTTTCACACAATTTAAATTGTTAACTTAAGTATTATTTTTAATCACAATTTTTAAATATAACAATCAATCACAACATTTATGAACACATGTAAATGTGTTTACCTAAAAATTATTTTTAATAATATTTAAAATAATTATAAAATCACAAAATAATAAAAAAAGGAAAAATTAGCAATTTATTTGTTAAATGAATAAAGTTTTTACAGAAATGTTAAATTTGTTACAACTATCTATAACACAGTTTTCAGTCCGATCGTTAATTTTTCAATCACTATTTTACTATTTTCGATGTTTTACTGAAACATTTTAGCAGTAAAGTCAAATGTAGACCCACACTTAATGGCGTTAGTAGAGATCTAACTTGTAGTACGTTTGATTTGTGAAATTTAATTAAAAAACAATTTAACAGTCCATCTTTTAACATTTTCTAGCTACGACCATTTATTATTTTTTTATTTTATTTTATGTTTTCTACTTTGAATGTTTTACGAGAAACATCTTTCAGCAGTGGACAATTGGCGAAGCCAAACGTGGGCCCGCATTTTAATGCCGGCGATGGGGTTCGAACCCATGTCCACCGAGGTCCGAATTCGAGCGCTGTACCGCTAGACCACCCCGGCACATTGAATATTATAATTATTGATTTTCCCTTTAAATGAACAAACACAACATTTTTGCAATTGGTGAATTGTTTTCACTTGTTCACGTAAATATTATAATTTCAATAATTAAATTAAACTGATGATGTTTGAACGCAACTAAACAAATGCTGGTTTTAGTTTGTTTGCTTTCTTTTATTATGATCTATGTGGGCAAACAACTACTGACTAAGTATCTTCAATTAACGAGCATTGGATTCAATTATTATTCAACGTCTGCAAAAAAACGTTACAGTGATGTCCGTCAAGACTGTGTGGCTGCAATCGATGCTATAGTTGCCAACGTTTCTGGACAAATGGAAGGCGTGTATGTTGGTACAAAGCCTATCAGCGACTTATAATACGCTGACGATGCTATTCTAGCTGAAAATAAAGATCAACTCTAGCGAGTATTGGATTTTTTTGTGAAACTTTCCGGTAAATATTGCCTAAAGATCAATTCTAAAAAATCAGTCATCATGACGTCACAGGCTCCTGATGTGAGGATTGTATTAAATAATGCTGTGCATTCCAATGTAAAGCAATTTACGTATCTGGGCTCTTCAATTACTTTTGACGGAGGTTCATCTAACAAAGTAAATTATCAAATTTGTTTGGAAAACTTTCTAATCTATTATGGAGACAAAAAACATCTATCTAAAAAAAAGATGAACATTTTTTCTTCATTGGTTCGCACAGTGCTTCTGTACGCAGCTGAAACCTGGACTCTTACAGATTCAGAGATCATGAAACTCGCCAAATTTAAGGCAAGATGTCTTAGATATATTTGGCACAACACTCATTTTGCGTCATCCGTTTCAAAAGATTGGACAAAAAAGATCAATAACCGCCAAATTCGAAATGATCTCCAATTTCACGAACTTCCTTGTTTGGTATCGCGACATCGTAGATTGCGTTGGTTTGGACACGTTCTTCGTAAAATTCCTGATGAAATCTCACATTCCGTAACTTTGGCTTGTCCAAATGCCGATTGGAAGAAACGGAAAAATGGTCACAAAACGTACTTGGATAGATGCTGTTCTGGACGATCTTTACCCTATTTTGACCGGGACATTATCTTGGAAACAATGGCAAAGTCGTTCGACTGATATATCGGTGCACGCCTCCGAAAACAGTGAACAATGGAGAGGAATTATTCGAGATGCTTTGAGAACTTGGAACTAATAAGGAGGTGGCTTTGCCACCAATGTTTATTATATTATTATTTTTATTATTATACAACGTCTGCATACTCGTTATAAACTCACATAACCACCTAAGTCCAAATCAAGCGTATACCACTTGACCACCGCGATAATCAATCAAAGTTTTCAAATAATATTTAACATAAAAAATAATAAAACAAAAATTTATAAACTGCAAAATTAAATGGTAAAAATTTGGAGTTTTTAATTGAATTAATTATTTTTATTGTAGTTATATTATTGATTTAAATTATTCAATTTTTATAATTTAATTCGTTTTGTAACTTCATACATATAACGTGCTTTATAAATTTTATTTCTTAAAAAGTAATATATTATATGTCATGCGACAGGATAGTAAAAATTAGTAAATTACTAATTGATAAATATTTAATTTTGAAAAATGTATCTGAGAAAATATGAAGTTAAATATTGTATTGTAAAATCAGTGTACATTGAATAAACGTGTTGCTGTCAAAATCAATTCGCTTTGGAGACATTATTTAATTATATTAAGCACATCGAAGTTGTACTAAAACATTTATTAAACATTATTTTGGCTGTATAAGTAAAATATGTTATAAAAACTAATGTTATATCAATATCGTTATAAAATTCTAGTTAAGGTTAATAGCAAGAATTGTGACATTTAAAAAATATTGAAAAACAAGAAAATTATTTTTTGTTTTTATTTATTTATGGTTATTGGCTTAGATACTTCAGTAGAAGTTGCTTAAAAATAATTTATAATATATATATATATATATATATATATATATATATATTATTACAAAACCCTTTTGCTTTAAAAAAATAAGCATGAGGCAATAAGATAACAATTACAGCAAAAATTAACATCAAAGTCTCGTAATTCAAAGAGAACATGAGACAACAAAATGTTTCCATGTATTTGAACATTGTGCCAAACGTTTTGCTTGTGCCCATGAAACATTTATTTCAATTAGATCTTCCCGAATAGTTCTTAGCCAAGTTTTCTTTGGTCTGCCAACCTTTCTTTTACTATTTACAATTATCCATTCCAAAACCGTTCTTGCTGGTCTATCGGGCTGTAAAAGTAGAATTTGACCAAGTAATTTTCTTCGTCTAATTGTATTAATGTCATGGAGTGAACAAGAGTCAGTTCTTTTCATGATCTCATCATTTGAAATGTGATTGCGCCAGGTAATCTTTAAAATACTTCTAAGATACCGGCGATGAAATACATCCACCATCTTATCAATTTTGTCCGTACGTATATATATATATCTAATAAAAACTATACATTTATAATTTTTTTAGGTGATATTCACTGTTTAATATAGAGGTCCTTACGGTTTTAATCCTAATATTGTGCAATTTGATGTTGTATTAAAACGTTTATTTCTTAAACCATTTACATTATATTTTAAAAAATAAAAAATTTCAATCGAATTAAAGTTTGTATTGTCTGGAGGCAATTGTATAAATGCAACGTTTATTTGAGTCAAGGATTCTACATTTTAAAGTACATTCGAAAGTATAAACATTGTTATTTTTTCCACAATATGGAATAGAACTTTATTTTTGTTAATTGTTTAATGCTCTAGATTATCGTGTTGAGGTTGAACATTAAATATAAAAATGAATAGTTTACCAATTTTAGAGCTACTTTAAATAATCACTATTTCAGTTCTATTTTAAACACGTTTTGATATTATGGCAACTAAAACTATTTTCAAATTATTTGTTAAATAATATTATAAAATTAAGCACATAAAATATCAAAATAAAATGAACCTGTAATTGTGTAAGGTAACATTAAGATTAGTAAAATTTTCTATATCTAATACAGCCTACTTACATCCACAAAGCATGAGTGTTATTCTAGTAATTTCATCTATAAAAATAAAAAGTAACACTATATACGGGGGAAAAATTGAGCCCTGTCAAAATTAACACACTGAAATTGATTGACTTTCCTTCCATCACTTAAGCATATTAGGCACATCAACATTTTACTAAAATAACCATCAAACATAACTTTAGCAATACTAATAATTAAAACATTTTATAAGCTTGTTTTACAAAACAATATTTATATCCGTTTGTTTTTAAAAAAACGTCGGTATTCTGCTATACATGCACCAAAAATAGAACATCATACTAATGATAGTTATAATGGAGCTTAAACCGTAAATGAAGTCACAGTGCATGATCTTTAAACAACGAAATAGGTTAACATTGTCAAAATGAAAAAAAATTAGATGCTCAATAATTTTAATCGGAACTTTATCTTATAATATATAATATATAATAAAAATTGGTAGCAGAAAGCGTTGGTTGGGACCTGTGGTCTTCTCCCTCTCTGGGCGAATCTTATCAACTATCGCTTATATAACAATTTTTGTAGCTATGCAAAATGTACTGATGCCCCTGGAGTTAGCAGGTATTTGCCGATCTCCCTTCTTGTGAACAGGAACAATAGTAGCAAGATGCCAGTCTTTAGAGAACTGCTCAGTTGTTAAAAAATCCGTTATAATGCCATAAAGGTCTTCATTAAGCCGCTAGGAACCGTATTTGAAGATATATGGAGGTATTCCGTCAAATCCGGCGGCTTTCCTAGCTTTGAGTTTACTGCATATGTGCATAATATCATCGACGATTGGAGGTTTTACGGAGATTGGAAAAATTGCCGGAGGAACTGGATTAAGATTGGATTGATCTTGCAACCAGCCTGTTGTGATTTCAGGATGGTTTAAAGTATGGTTAAAGTGAAGTAACCAGTCTTTGTTTGAAATGCCAGATGATCCAATTTTAACTTTGTTACCACGGCAGAGTTGTTCCAATTTCTTGTATACTTTTCCACTGTCATTATGGCGAGCAGAAACCTCTAGCTTATTTGCTACAGATTGCATTGTATTTGTTCATCCTCCTCATAACTTTTTCGAAATTCCGAACACAATGATCTTGCTTCACATTTTTCAGTAGATATCTTTTCTTGTGTATAAAGATATCGAGAATTGGCGGACAACCAGTGTGGTACTTTTAAGCTGGTTAAACAGGGGAGCATCAAACTAGCTGAGTCGATCTTTTGTTTCAGAATGTTCCAGGATCGATTTATTCCCATACTACAACTTGGAACAACAACTGGAGCTAATAAGTAGTCTTTGGAAAACTTGCCAGCATAGTCGCTGTGTTAGTAAAGAATAATCCGGAGTAGAAATATTAAGGTTAGCTGTGTCATTCTGAGACGTAGACGAAGCGAATATAAAACATGTTCGGCAACCTCTGTAGGCACAGGATTTAGTGATTGCACTGAACCAGCGTTTGCTAACCAAAACGTAATCAATTTGGGAAGAATATCTGCCACAGCTTGAATGAAATGTTGTTAGATGTTTCGCGGGGTGTTGAAAAAATGTGTTTATAAAAACCATGTTGCACCTAGCCGCAAATTCACTTAATCTTTTTCCGTTCTTGCATTTCTTGCGCGATTTTGTCCGAGGGCCAATCTAAGGTCGGTTGACATCGTCCCTGCACGGTCTGCCATTAAAATCTCCTCCAATAACAACGATTTGTGATGAGATTTTGAGTCGGGAGTATAAATCTTCTAGTTGCTCGTAAAACTCATCCAATTTTTTTCGCTATAATTATTTGTTGGAACATAGGTATTGATGACGCCAATTGAACATTTGGATACTTTAAAACGCGCAAACGCTAATCATAGTGATATGCCCTTCCAGTCAATTAACGCATCGGAAGCTGTTGGGGATAGACAAAATGCTACCCCGCTGTGTACTGGGTTTGATGCACAAGGTTATAGGAGAAATAATGCAACAGACTGGGAAGCTGTAGGAAGACAAAACGGCTCTGAACAATTTAGACTTGTTTCCTGAAGACAAGCGATGGCAATCTTGTAACGACTTAGCTCTGCGGCAGTAAATGCTTGAGTCGAGACAGACGACAGTGATCGTACATTCCATGTTCCTATGCGGAGTGTATTTCGAATGCTAATTGAACTTGAGGGGAGTGAATAAACTTTTTTGGCTAGAAGATTACTGCCTTGCGACGGCGCCAGTATTCACAAGAGTTGACAAGGCAATCTTTTCGGGGGACGGGAGGTATGACGCCGGTTGACGGATCCATCAAAGGAAGACCGTTTACACCTTGGTGACTTCAAGTCAGGCTCGTCATTATTAGTTAACAAAGGTTAAATCTTGTTAACTCTCCCATGTAAACCCGTCAACTTCGGTCCTTTCCCAGACGAGTTTAGATCAGATGCTCTAGGGGTCTCAGCTGCTGATTCCATCACATATTTTCTATTTGAACGAGGTTTCATGGTTGTTTGCACAGGATAAGGACCCGAGGCCTAATTTTCTGTCAGAGTGAACTCCCTTAGCCTAGCCGGCTACATATGGTAAATGGCTACATTCAGACACCATTTAGACATCTAGGATGTTTGTTAGCACCCATTCACTGAGGGAGAATCCAGTGAACTCCGTCCCTGCTCTTATTAATCTAAAATGCCTATAGGCACCTAGTCCAGGATGTATAGCGTAAAGGAACAACAGTCAGAAGTATCACCATCATTAGAGTTTGAGACTTTATAAGCATTACTCAAACCCTCATGATCATTTAGCATCCTTGAAAACAATGGACTGACATTTCTTACGCGCTTGTAAAAACCATAAATAATGGAAGGGAATCAGTTGAATTATTATGCAAACTTGAAATTAACGAAGAGGTGATGCTGCACCTAACTTTTGTTATTCATGTTATAATGCAATTAATAATCGATTTTTCATGAATACACAAACATACCTTAATTTAGAATGTTAATGAATGTTAATATTCCAGAAATATTTGACGGAATCATTTTATGTGTAAGTGCAATCGTACCTAGTTTGCAAAATTCCTTTTGGTTAGTGACGTAGTCACTCTTTCATTAATTTCTACATTTATTCAGCATATAAAACAATCGATTTCGATAGCTTGATAAGCGTAACAAACGTAGAAGTATAACGAAGATTCTTGGCTAGTAGACGGCATCCTTGTGGAATGTTAATGATTCTGGAGATTTGAGTAATGCTTATAAAATCTCAATTTCCAATGATTGTGATATTCCCGACTATTCCTCCTCCACATGGTGCATCCTGAGCTAGGTGCTCATAGGCATCTAGACTAACAACCGCAGGAATTGAATACACAGCTGTATAACTGGGCTACCTCTTAGCGGATAGGTGGAAACATGCACCCAGAGTACCTAAGAGGAATCTTAAGGTATACGTATAACATGTGTGACCGTTTGGCTATGGGAAATAAGCCTTACAAAAAAATCAAGTGACCTCATCAATCTTTGCAGATAGTGGCGACGTCAAACGGATGCTGTCTACAAGCAAAGAAACTTTGAAATCGATCGTGGAAAATAATGAAGAAGTAACTTCATCAACCAAAATGAAATTATTGCAAAATTGAAACTCGTCTACTTTTCCTTGATAAGAATGGACAACCAAAATTTATCCAATAAATAATAATTTCTATAATAATAATAATAATTATTATTATTATTATTACTATATATTTGTATAGAAAATCAACAACTACAATAAATTTGTATATAGTTGTCATTGAACAACTGCTAATTATGAAATGATAACAAACATAAAAATAAATAATAAAAGTACATTTCAAAAATTTACATTCCTCATGAGTGAACTAAATTTTCTGATGATTTAAAAAACCTTATTGTTCATATATATATATATATATATATATGCGCGGAACAAGTAAGATTATAAAAATACACTTTATATTAAAACTCCATATATATAAGATCCAAAATACAGTACATGAGAATTAAACATATCAAAAATATGCAATCAGTACAAAAACACAAAACTATCTATTCAGCGTAGTAAGCACAAACCAGCATGAAAAAAAAGAAGTTGAAACAGGAATGAATTTGGGCACGGCAAAGCATCAAACGTTGAATTGGTCAATAATACAATTGGTCAAATACAAAAGGCACATGGAACTGTGTATGCGTGTGCGTACGTTCGTGCGTGAGTATAGGACAGCCAGAATGTGGCACAGTCTTCTACTCGGTTTTTTCGTTGACCACAGGTGGTAGGCCGTTGGAGGGCGAAGGTTTGACCGATCCGCGAAATCGCTTGTCTTTCAAAAACGCGTCTTTCAATTTGGGATCGGCGGGAAAAGGTAGCTTGACAAGAGGCCTCAATAGGGGCCACAGAAAATGGATCAGACCAATGAAATAGACCGACTTGTATACCTAGAAAATCGAAATTGAACAAATGTAGAACAACTCGTCACAAATAATTCACCGTATAGTAATTTAAAAGAGGATGCTAATAGTCCTCAAGTCATATCTTCTAAAAGAGGATGATAATAGTCCTCAAGTTATATCTTCTAAAAGAGGATGCTAAAAATCCTCAAGTTATATCTTCTAAAAGAGGATGCTAATAGTCCTCAAGTCATATCTTCTAAAATCTCAAATTTCAATAATAATGATATTCCTTGCTGCTTTGAGTTTAGATACCTATGGACACCAAGTCCAGGGTGCTCTCTACGTGGAGGACAAACAGTCAGTCACTGAACTCCTGCAAGATGCCTCAAATGTATCCATTTACCAAGGCGGTTAGGCTTGTAATCTGTCAACCGGTCTCAATCCCCAATTTCGTCGAAAACGAATGCCTCTTTAACACCGGCGACGTCGCAAGGAAGCGGTCTTTTAGCCAAGTATCGTCAACCCCCCACCCCCGAAATTCAATTAGCATCCAACAACCTCTTCTCGTAGGAATGCTATACATACTTGGGACTAATAAAGAGGTGGCTCTGCCACAAACTCTTGTTATTGTTATCTACACATAATTTTATTTTGTTTTGATATTGTATCGTCCCAGCTTACAACTCGAGATTTAAAAGTGGACCCCCGTATGTGCCTTTATGTCATCTTCGAACTCCACAATCACACATGTCCAATGACCAATTCAAAACACAACAAAACACAAATTGGACAGGCACTAACTTACAGCAAACCAATATTTAAATTGTAACAAATAGAAGGCAACAAGAGGGAAAGTGAGCATAAAATAAATGTGCAATTTGCCCCCAATCGTACAAATGACGCGACCCAAAAGAGATTCGTTGAAAAAATGGTTGAATTTGGATCGTCGTACAATGTTGAAAAACTGAAAACAAAATGATAAACGTCTTGTTATATTTTCATTAGGCATTATAAAGGCAACCCAATGCTTTAGAAACGAAATTGACTGGGATGCATGTAATATGTATGAAGACAAAAATTCGTTTGTTCGCATCAATAATCATTTCTACGACAATATATATGGGAGTGAAACGTGGAAGTGAACAGATAAGATTGATAAGATGATGGATGTTTTTTATCGCCGGTATCTTAGAAGATTACCTGGCGCGATCACATTTCAAATAATGATATCATGACAAGAACTGACTCTCGTTCACTACATGACGTCATTACAATTAGACGAAGAAAATTACTTGGTCAAATTGTACGTTTACCGCCCGATAGACTAGCATGAATGGGTTTGGAATGGACGATTAATAATGATAAAATCAAGGTTGGGGAAGACCACAGAAAACTTGGCTAAGAACTATTCGGGAATATCTCATTGAAATAAATGTTTCATGGCAGAATGTTCAAATAGATGGAAAAATGTCGTTGTCCCATATTTGTTTTGAATTATGGGACTTTGTTGTTTTTTTTTTTTGACTGTAATCGTTATCTTATTACCCCATGCTCATTTTTAAAGCAAAAGGGTTTTGTAATAATAATAATAATAATGTATGGTTGTTGTTTAATAGAAAAATGGGGATGAATGTTTGTTGGTAGTGGCAAACCACTTTGTTCAATTCCAAACATTCATTTCATTTTATTGTATGGTTGGTAACCATTCGTTGCTTCTTCATTGCTTCTATATTTGTACGGTCTATAAAAACAATCGATTTCCATGATTTGATAAGCGTAGTAAACGTGGCTCGTAGACGGCATCCTTGTGACGGAGCAACCGTTTGCAAAAAATGGATGAAACTACCTAATTTTTTGCCAGGGTTATCTGACGTAGGCGAATGACGACATATGGTATACATATGCCATGAGTCTATGCTTGCACTTACCCGCACTAGCGGAAACCCAGTTGTACCAGGTAAGCATTCGGTCTCTGCTGCTATTAATCCAGGTAGCTATGAACACCTAGTCCAGTATGCACGACGTGGGAGAGGAATAGTTAGAAAGATCACCATCATTGGAAATTGAGACTTTATAAACATTTCTATTTATCTATGTTCACCATTTTGAATGTTTTGACGGGAAACATCTTTCAGCAGTGGACATTTTAGCGAAGCCGAACGTGGGCCCGCATTTTAGTGCCGGTGATGGGATTCGAACCCATGTCCACCGAGGTCCGAATTCGAGCGCTGTACCGCTAAACCATCCCGGCATGAGAAATAAATAACACTATTAGGATGCTAATAATTCCAAAGATTTGAGTAATGTTCATAGTCTCAATTTATAATAAACATATCCCTATTTCTATATCTCCATGTGTTACAATTTGGATTCAGACTAGTATGGAGTAGGAACAACGTCTACGACGGATTCCCCAATGTACTTAAAGGTATCTCAATTCATACATAAACCATAAGCAGCCGTTGGCCTAAGAGAGATAACCTTAATAGAAAATCAGACTGATTTGTACATATTTGAAAACAATGGCATCACTGCCAAAATGTCGTCTGTAACACAAAAACCTAGTTATTCGCCTGTTTGTTACGTTGAAAAAACCCATTGCGGTCAATCGTTTGGAATGGTGTTCAAATATTGAAGAGGTGACCACCACGTTACTAACTACAATGCAGAAGCATAATAACGTAGTAATGATCTGAGAATAAATAATTGAAACTAGCATGTCAAAATAGGTTGTTTAAATTTTGATTTAAAAAACTTCCCGTCCTCAATTTCGAACACATCAGTCTTGAATTGTTTGGACTGAGTGCACAGCGGTATAACTGGGCTTTCACTGGATTTCCGTTCAGTGAATAGGTGCTAGCATACATTCAATATGCCAAAAAGGTATCTCAAAATAACTATCTACTATATGTAGCCGGTTAGGCTGGTAGATCCGTGAACCCCATCAACCCTAACGAAGATCGCCTCGCCAATTCCTGTGAGCACTGGTATCGTTACAACAAAGCGGTCTTCTAGCCAACAAACTTCATTTATCCCTCCAAATTCAATTCGCATCCAACAACCTTTTCGTACATAAATTAAAGAAGCTATTCAAACTTGGAATTAATGAAGAGGTGGCTCTGATACCAACTTATGCTATGAATTGTTGGGGCCGCCCCAATGGATGCAATGACTGTTTATGGGACATTACAATTTTGATAGCCATCTTGCACTGTTCACAAATTTTGACAGTGCAAATGACCTGGCCATTTTCACCATAATAATAATAATAATAATAAAAACGAAAACCAAACAGAATTGGTTTCGAATTTAACTATCAACCGAACCAACAAAATAACATCAAAAGGTAATGTGTTATAGTTGGACAAAACTTACATCATTTTCCACCGTGACGCAAACAATTTCCATAGAGAAATTCATGAAATAACCGCTATACGTACCGTGCCACAATGCCAAAAACATAAGAGTAATGATTTGAGATACATGCTTATTTCCCAAAAATTTCAAACGTTTATAGACGTACCTAAAATATAGACAACAGTTTAAATTTGCACAGCTGATAGAAATGTGTATATTTCATCCAAGATAGATCAGGAACAAAAATCATCTCCTTCAATTGCAATGCTCTACAGCTAAAGCGATTGTCAAACCAAGTAAAACCAATCGATTTGTTGTTCCTGTCCAAAACACCCTGGCAACAACAACAACAACAACAACGCTGCTTCCACTAGGTTCAAATCACACGACGGATACTAAATGCAGACTCTTGTCTAAAACGTAGATAAATGTCAAATCCATTCATTCATTTGGTTGGGGACGTAGTCACCTCTTCATTATTAATAGATTTGTACATCATATTGAACGATCGATTTCCGATGGTAGAAGAATAACGAAGTTCACTGACTAGTAGACGACATGTTTGTGATTGGAGCCACTGTTCACAAAGATTGACAAAGCCACCCGATTTTTTGTCGGGATTATGTCTTTTAGCTACCTTTTAAGTACCTTGAGAGTTTGCTTGCACCTATCAACCAAAATGCACTCGGTTCTTGTTGTGTAAGTCTAGGTGCGTGAGTACACCGAGTACATGATGCACCACGTGGATAAGGAACAGTCGGGAATATCACCATCGTTGAAACAACCATAAGTATATAAGTATATACAGTCCAGATGTCAACAACGTCAAGAATTACACTTGAAGTTACGCAATAACAATTTTTGAATTTAAGTTCAAGTGTTCTAATCAAAAATCGGTAAACAATACTAATGCCAAACATTTTTTTAATCAATAAGTTGGTTGCATCGCAATTAAGTGGGGTGATGTATTAATTTTACTAAAATATTTAATAAAAAAATGAGCAGCAATCAATCCAATCAAATAATTTTACCAAAATAATTTTAGAAAAGCAATACGAACAAGAATGACATCTATTGTTATTTTCTTACGTTTATACATTACTAAGTGCTCAATGAAACCGTTTAATATTCTGTATAAACATATATATATACAGTGTTGCTAATGATTCCGAGGATTTTAATGATGATATTTCTGACTGTTCTTCCTCCACGTGGTGCATCGTGGACTAGATGCGCCTACGCCCCCCCCCCACTTACACAGTAGGAACCGAGTACACAGCGATGCAACTGGGCTTCCATCTTGGCTGATGGGTACCAGCATACACCCAGGATACTTAAAAGGTATCTTAATATATACGTACACCATATGCAGCTGTGTTGGATTAAAAAGAGATAACTTTGACAAAAATTTGTCGACAATCTTTGTGTACAGTGGTGCCATTACGAAAATATCCTCTAGCGGTCTAGCGGTACAGCGCTCGAATTCGGACCTCGGTGGGCATCGGGGTTCGAATCCCATCACCGGCCCACTAAAATGCGGGCCCACGTTCGGCTTCGCTAAAATGTCCACTGCTGAAAGACATGTTTCTCGTAAAACATTCAAAGTAGCAAACATAAATAATAAATAAAAAATTAGCCAAGGAACGTCATTATTCTTCAACGTTTGTTACGCTTATTAATCCATCCGCGTCAATCGTTCAATATAATGGACAAATAATGAAGAAGTGACGTAGTCACCTACAGCTCTATATATATATATATATAAAGTACAGGGTCTAAAATGGTACTTGTCAGTAAACTCTTAGTTTTCAATTTTTGCTGTTTTAACTTGAAAGTTATATTTTTTTCAACAAAGTAATTATGCTAAAATAATATGGACTATCAATACTTAAAGTTAATTGTTTATTCACTTTTTTATAATTATAAATGGTTAAGTGCCTTGGAATTTTTGGATAAATTGCATTCAAGTGGGTAAATGGTAATAGTTACACTTAAAAATTATATACATATTAAGTTAATAACATAAAATAATTACGCAACAAAAATTTCAAAAAAAAAACAATTGTTCTTTACATAATTTTATAAGTGTTTACATAACCCAGCACACGTCACTTCATACACTATATATAAAAAAATTGATCAGTTTTTATATTTTATATGTGTAAATTCTGGGTTTTGGTCTAAGCGTAAATTTGATAATGCTATTTACAAAAAGAAAATATTTTTAGTGTTTTGAATATTGATATTGCTAATGTGATGTTTAATGCTTATTTTAGTAAAATGTTGATGTGCCTAATATGCTTAAGTGATGTAAGGAAAGTCAATCAATTTCAATATGCTAATTTTGACAGCTCCTATTTTAGCCCCTGTAGATACACAAGGTACTATCAAAATCAATGCAGTGTAATTCAATCGCCTTTGTAATACTATTTAATTATATGAAACACATCCAAGTTGTACTAAAGAGTAAAATATTTAATAAGAACTAATATATTATACCAGTATTATTATAAACTTCCAATGTAGATCAAAAACAAGACTATTGATATTTAAAGTATTAACTTGAGATTGTTACTTTTCCATTGTCTAACTTAAAAATAAGTATAGAATAAAATATGGAATAATGTCATTTATTATCATTGATTTTTTAACTTAATTATTGAGAATTAACAATCCCAAAATAAAGATCAATCACGATTTAATATGATCTAAAATGTCCTCCCCATTTCCACACACCCCTCTCATAAATTAAGTCGAATAGGATTTACTGTACACTAACCGGATTTCATATTTTATGGACTTATAACATGGATAAAAACAAATTGATTGATTACACCACCACTAACAATTTTATATCGCGTGATAATTTATAAAATCAAAATACTATTCACACAAAACCGTTTAAAGTACGCGACACCAAAATTCGATTTTTACATTCTATGAATAAATAATAGTAAAAATCTTGACAAATAATACTATATATAAAAATGTATACCTAAACTAAATACTGATTCACTTCATAGGTCGATTAATTGGTTAGTGGTCATGTTATTAGAGGATAACATTACAAAGCGCTGTCATATTGCATCTCGTTGATATATTTATCAATTTAAATAGTACAATATGATTGTGATTAATATTATGGGTTATTATCATGTGACAATAATGCATTGCAATTCACCTCCTCCCTCCTTTCACAACCAACTGTATGAGGGCAACCGGTCAAAATAATAAAAAATATCTAAATTGCATTTGACAATTTCGCTTATGTGCTTGATTAACACATCATTTGCTTATTACATTGTGTATTGTCATTCTTAATTTTACTTATGTATTTTAAGTAAAGTTGACAGAAAATAAAGATTAGTGTTCAATTGTCACTCCAATGTTTTACACTATTTATTTTATATACATACACCAAGTTTTATATGTGCAAAAAATTATAATGTAAGCACGTAATACACAAAGTGAGTTGCGATTTAACAATGTTCAAAAATGTCAAAAACTGCACCAGTGCACACCAATAGGTACTTTCTTGTGTGCAACTAAAAATAATAAAACAAAACAAAATCATTATTTTACAGCAGTTTACATCTTTCAATATTTTGATTGGAAATGATAACACGAAGCCCAACAGAAGGAATATTTTATAGCATTTTTATTCTGTATATAGAAAAAACATTCGGATACACATGCTTATTAAGATGTAATAGTATCTAAACGTTTGTGTCTACAGTTTCTTTCTTTTTATCGTGTTTGTGACACGATTACCTTGTCATCATTTCTGTGTCGGTACAGTATTTCAATCACCTATCTCTATACAAAAACCACGTAGGTAGGAAAGTAATAAAGTTTCAACTGCCTGATTATGTCATGATCAACATTAGTTCAACAGTTGCACGTAGGATACATGTATACCTTTCTTCCTTTCTACTTGTTTTGCAGCTTTTCCTTCTTTTATGACGTTTCGTTGTAAACGTATACTTTCATACACGTTTGAAGTAATGTGGGTGTATACTTGAAGTTTATCACCAAAATGGAAGTTCAATCATGTATCTGTTCACTTAGTTCCTCATCCGTATTAATACAAGTCCAGTATGCATCATATGGAGGAGGGAAAGCTAATGAGCTTTGAGGATTTGAGTAATGCTTATAAAGTCTCCAATTCCAATAATTGTGATATTCTTGACATATCCTCCTTCGTGTGATGCATCCTGCACTAGGTGTCCGCAGACATAACGAGAACCGCTTTGATAGCTGGTTTCAAGCATACATCCATGACAGTTGAAAGGCCAGATTGTTAATCTTGCGCTGATACCGTCCTCCTTTCTCGACCAGACCGGTTACGGTGGAACATGGTGGAACAATAGAATTGGATTACCTACCAACGCCGTTCGTTCCACACAACTTTAACCTAACCCAATTGGAAAGGTCTGTTCAGTACATTGATCGATCCATAGAACCACTAAATTTGTTTTTAAAATAATAAAATAGTAGCTGTCATGTCATTCACTGGAATGACACTAATTCATAAATAAACGTCACACAATTTGGCATATGGTTATGTATTTGCAGTCAAGTTGTTCTTTGGTAAATCCTACGTATATATTGTTTTTATAATAACGTCCAGTTTTCAAATTATCTAAAGTAGAACAAATTTTTATTCCAGTTAAAATCATCATTATTATCGGGCATAAACATCCCCCACCAGTTATTATCGCCCAGGGTAGTCGAAATTACCAAAAAAACTGCAAAAAACATCAACTTTTTACAACGTGCACTTAATGAAAACGATACTTGCAAGGTATACTGACTTCAAATGTTCATTACATCGACTCCAATAAACTCTATTAACTGAAAACAGTAAGCAGTCGGATGCCCAATTAAGTAATTTATTTGGACGAGCGGCATAGCATAAATAAAAGGACTGAGTTTGCGTGTTACAATGTCCTTCCAAATTATTCGTTGACCATCCGGTCTTATTTTTCATCCGGCTAATGGTTGGGTGAATAAGCACTATTCATAAAATATGGCCAACCCACTTTAATCATCTTTCTCTTATACTGTGTTAAAAATACATGGTCCACTAATGTTAAGTGTGCTACAAATATCTGGAAATAGTTGCAATAGTTTATTAGTTATTAAACGGTTGTGTTCAATAGAAGACAGCGAGCAAAACGAAATAAAAATAGTTATAAAGACGTAAAGTTGAGTTGTAAAGGGAATCCGATGCTTTAAATATCTTTTTATTATAATAACTACTTTAATTCTCAATAGACTATTTATTTCAGCTGTAATAGCAACAAAACGCACTGATTTCAGAAAAACAGCCGTTAGAGTAATTTTATATCTAAACCTTAAAATATTCAAACTTAACATATTATGCACATAATAGAACGTGTTTATCATTTGGTTTTAATGAGCAAATCCTAAATTTAATAACCGGTGCATTATCGCGAGTAATATTCACAAAGCAGGTAGTAGCGTCACGAATCACATTCTGCCTTGTTTGAGCTCTGAAAATGGTGTTTTTTTAAATTTGGTCATCAGTATCTGCTCTGTTGACCACAACATTTAATTGATTTTGGTAAGTTTCGACCGCGAGTATATAGACCAGTTAGTCGCGGCCAGTCATCCTGGTGAGAAGACAAACAATTTTCAAACCACATTTTCTAGGCCCCCGTCCGGGTGGAGCAAGCAGTGCTGTCCCTAAATAGGACTGCATGGTGATAATACTCAGGGTGATACCAATAACCGTTGTCGCCTTCTTGTCAACACGTTACCGACCCTAACGCCCGAGTATCCGTTTTGTCCACGGCTGTTTATTTGGCACAGCCTTTATTGCGAAGGATCGTTCCACTATCCGCCACCTATGGAGGCGCTAAGTAGGGGTCGGTCTCCACCCTTACAATAGAACGTGTTGAAAATGTAGACCCCACTATACCAATAATTTTTAAAGCAATGCAGACATATACCGCACGTAGGTATCACAATACATAGTAGTTTCAAACGTTTTGCAATTATGCGCAAGAAAATTATTTTTGGTAACTTCATACAAAGAAAAGCATTCAATAGTATTCAAAATCAATACTCCAGGTTTATATAGAAAATGAGAGAGAGAGAGAGAGAACATCGGACCATGTTAAAATAATTGTGTATCATTATTAATAGGTTCATATTGTGATAAACCAATGCACAAAATGAATTCAAGTTTTTTACAAATTCATTCAATTTCATTCCATTAAATGGTGCATTAAATATTATTTTCTTATTTTTGAGCAACAATTAAATTGAAAAAAATTGATGATAGGTAACCAGTACGTAAAGTAATTATTGTATGTCATTTATAAAAGATAGGTCGATGTAATATTGATTGAAATATTTCATAATTTGTATTAAAGATAGTAGTTTTTAGCTATGGAACATTTAAAAAAAGTCATCCTTCCCCTTGTCCACTAAGCAAAGCGTATCTTTTTCCAATAGTCATTTTCATAACATACGTTGACATGCGAGTCACCTCTTCATTCATTCCAAGTTGGCATAAGATCGCGAATTGCTTATAAGGAAAAGCTGTTGGATGTGAAGTCAACTTGGGGTTTCCTAAATAAAAGATTATTTCCTTGTGACGATACTAATGTTCATAGGAATTGGCAAGACCATTTTCATTGGAGTTGACAAATCCATAAGCCTAAACAGCTACATATGGAGTAAATGGATACTTTGAGATACTTTTTAAGCATATTGAATGTATGCAACACCCATTCACTGAGTTGCAATCCAGTAAAAGACCAGTTATACCGCTATGCATTCGGTCCCTGCTGTTATTAGTCTAGATGCCTGTTGGCACCTACTCCAGGATGCACCACATGGAACACAAACAGTCAGGAATAGCACCATAATTGGAAATTGAAACTTTATAGGCCCACTACTCAAATCCTCGAGAATCATTAACAACCCTACCAGGGCAATATTCTCAAAAAAAGGTTGTCGAATGCGAATTGAATTTGGAGGGACAAACGAAGTTATTTGGCTAGAAGACCGCTTCCTTGTGAAGACGCCAGTGTTTACAGGAATTGACAAGGCGATCTTCTTTAGGGTTGTAGACGGTTTACAAATCCACAAGCCTAACCGGTTACATATAAAGTAAATGGATACCTTGAAATACCGGTTAGACCTGTGGATCCATCAACTGGCATCAAACCTAAAGAAGATCGCTTCGTCAATTGCCGTGAACACTGGTGTCGTCACAAGGAAACCGTCTTCTAGCCAAGAAACTTCATTTACCCCACCCCCAAATTCAATTCACATCCGACAACCTTTTCGTATAAGAATTCAAGAAGCTATTGAAACTTGAAATTAATAAAAGTTGTTACATATTCGGTTTGTAATATGGTTACCATATCATTATTTAAATATTTGTATGGCATATTAATTAATCGTCTTCAATGGTTTGATAAGCGTAACAAACGTTGAAAAATAACAAAGTTTCTTAGCTGATAGACGGCCTCCTTGTGACGTCGCCATTGTTCTCAAAAATTGATGAGATCACCTGATTTTATACCTAGGTTATCTTCCTTAGCCAAACGGCTACATATGGTACACATATACATTAGGACATATTTTAAGTATGCTTGCACCTACGCGCCAAAGTGGAAGTCCAGTTATACCGCTGTGCATACGGTTCCTAGCATTGTTAGTCTGGATGCTTATGGGCACCTAGTCCAGGATTCACCACACAGTTAGCAATATCATTCTCAGGATTATTAGCATCCAAATGCTGCATTCGCATTAGCGATAGAAAACACTTTCGATTGTACAAAACAATGTTTGTCCAAACTGACAATATTACTCACTCGAGTACCCATCGATTCGTATTGATATTGAACCCAGCAACCAAATCGTCTGTGTTTGTGGCAAATATGAACCGCATAAGCGACACGTTGGCACAAGCTGTATGTTGGGCCTCCCACACCTCGACCTGCTTTGGATCGTACAGCTCAGCCATGCTCTTGATGCGATTGTCGGCAACCGACCACTCAATAGCCGAATCGCGACGATTCAGCACAGCCCCGTCTCGTTGCTTCACGACAGTCGTCGACCCTGAGTTTTGTTGCAACTGGTCCAAGTTCAAATTGGATTTGGGATCTTTGCATCGGATGTGCACAAAACCGGTGCAGCCCAAACCAAGCATAACGCAAGCACCTTCCTGAAAGACGGACAAAAAGTGACACGTTTGTTGCCGATCGTTCGAGATACATACATACAAACACGTCAACAAGAAAAAACTATATGAACGTACCGATACGAGCCACAAAGCTACGTAACGCATGAGAACAACTTGGGAAAAAACCATCATGTAGAACCAACGATGAGCAAGATGCCATTCCTGCACAAATTGGAAAAACACATAAACCAATGTCACACACACACACACGTGGATAAGCTTAATACACACCATATTTAAACTTTCAGGTCGCCCAATATTCTGTCAGAGTTATTTCCCCTAATTCAAGGCCTACATATGGTGTATATATATGCCTTCTGATACATTTCAAGTACCTTGGATGTATGCTTGCACTCATCTGACAAAGCGGAAGCCCTTTTATACCGCTGTGCACTCGGTTCTTCCTGTTATTGGTTTAGATGCCTATGGATACCTAGTTCAGAATGCGCCACGTGGAGTAGGAGCAGTCAGAAATATGTCAATTTGAATCAAAATAAATTCTTCTACTAATGTAAAACGAAGCAAAATCAATAGATAATAGTCATTAATATCATTACTATAACCAACAATTAATACAGTATGCTTTATCAAACTATTATAATTACCTTGAAAATTGTATATATATATATATATATATATATATATATATATATATATATATATATATATATATATATATTTGAAAATGACCCCAAATTTAAAAAATCAATAAAGGGTCTACAACAGACAAATGCGTTTGTAATAAAGATTAAACTGCTGGTAGTTTTATCAAATGACGAAATAGTTTATTAAAGTCAAGATATACGAACTAAAAAGTTGAACATTTCAACTTAGGCGCATCCTGAGGATTTGAGTAATGCTTATAAAGTGAATTAAAATATTTTATCATTGTATAATATTGTTTAACATGTATATATAGGGGTTCAGTAAAACTTTGACTCACATATTGAAACTCGTGAGAAAGCATTTTGTCAGCAGGATAGAGTGTTAAAAATTTAGACAACACTATAATGCCAACAGTTCCACAAAACATTCGAGACAGCGTACGTTGAACTCTGAAAATAATAATCAATGCTGACTTGAAAAAACTCCATTGGTTAAGTGCAATCGACATTTAATTGAAATTGTTATCAAAATTGAAAAAAATCACCAATTAAGCGTGGGGGTAGGCGGCGCGGGAAATCCAAACAAAATTGAAACACACAAAATTCAAATGCTAAACACTCTCTTTTCAATTGTGCAGCCATTTTTACTACAATACGTTTTCCACATTACTTTGGCGCCTCTAATTTGGACATGATTTAAATTGATATTTTAATCATTGTTTTTTCAATTATTCATATATATATATATATATATATATATATATATATATATATATATATATATATACCTGTGATGTGTCTAATTTCGGATTAAATATATATTGTTAAGATGAATATCAAAAATTTAAAGAAACACGTAGAAAGAATTGTCATTCTAAAAACCCCCGATTTATAAAATAGGCTTCAATTACAAACAGACACACACATAATTAAAAAGCTACCCGTGTTGAATACGTAAAGAAAAGGAATATTTTTATTTTAAAAAAAGGTAATCAAATTTTCTATTATGGAATAACAAAAAATATTAGATAAAATAGGCACAACCAACAAAATTACACAAACCTGACCAAAATATTATCAAAGCGGTTTTGTTATACACGAAACAACGATGTGAAATAATCCTTTTACCATTATTATTATTATTTTTATTATTATTATGATTATTGGACCAAGTACATAGCAGTATAACTAAATTTCCACTTTAGCGGGTGCGTGCAAGCATAATTAAAAATTCATTCATTCATTCATTTTGGTTGGTGACCTGGCGTCACCTCTTCATTATTCCCCATATTTATACGACATTGCAAACGATCGATTTCGATGGCTTGATAAGTATAACACAAACGTAGAAGAATAACAAAGTTTCTTGGCTGGTAGACGGCATCCTTGTGACGTCGCCACTGTTCGCAAAGATTGACGAGGCCGCCTGATTTTTTGTCAGGGTTATCTCCCTTAGCCGAAGGGCTACATATGGTATACGTATACCTTAAGATACCTTTTAAGTACCCTATGTGTATGTTCGCACCCACCCGACGTAGCGGAACCCAGTTATACCGCTGTGCACTCGGACCCTGCTGTTATTAGTCTAGATGCCTAGGGGCACCTAGTCCAGGATGCACCACGTGGAGGACTAACAGTCAGGAATATCACCATCATTGGAAATTGAGACTTTATAAGCATTACTCAAATCCTCAGAGTCATTAGCATCCCATAATTAAAAAGGTATCTTAAGGTATACGTATACCATGTGTAACCGTTCGGCTAAGAAAGATAACCCTGACAAAAAATTAGCCGGCATCGTCAATCTTTGCTAACAGTGGCGTCGTCACAACAATGCAGTCTACTAGCCAAGAAACTTTATTATTGTTCTACGTTTGTTACACGCTTATCAAGGTATTGAAGTCGATCGTATAAATATGGAAAATAATGAAGAGGTGATTACGTCACTAACCAAAATGAATGAAAAACGAATTATTATAAAGAAAAGAGCTGCAAGAACACAGGTGTGCTACTGAACCAAAATAACGTCAGCAGCAACAAATATTGTATAGAGGACACACCAAGAATGCCAATTATGGTAATATTCCTAACTGTTCCTCCTCCACGTGATGCATCTTGGACTAGGTGCTCATAGGCATGTAGACGAATAACAGCTGGGATCGAATGCACTCTGGCAAAGATCAGACAGTCTCGTCAATCTTTACGAACGGTGGCACTGTTAAAAAAACACCGTCTATTAGCCAAAAAACATCATTATTCTTCGAGGTCGATCGTTTTATACACAGTATAAATATAGAAATAATAAAGTGGTAACCACATTACAACCGAATGAATAAATAACTATATATAAAACCCTTAAAAAAGTTACGGTAAATAATATAGTTAATAATGATAAACTTCTCGAACAGATATTAAAAAACTCAGGTTTATTATACAACATACTATACTATATTAAAGGTGTTGATAATCCTGAGAATTTGAAAAATGCCAATAAAGACTCAATTTCCAATAATGGTGATATTCCTGACTGTTCGTGTTTCATGTGGTGCATCCTGGAGTAAGTGCCCCTAGGCATCTAGACTAATAACAGTAAGAACCGAGTGTACAGCGGCATAGCTGAGCTTTCACTGGATTCCCGTTCAATGAATGGGTGCTAGTATACACCCATGATGCTTAAAAGGTATCTCAAGGTAACTATTTGCCATATGTAACCGGTTAGGTTTGTGAATCCGTCAACTGGCGTCAACCTTAAAGAAGATCTCCTTGTCAATTCCTGTGATCACTGGAATCATTACAAGAAAGCGGTCTTCTAGCCAAGTAACTTCATCTATCTCTCCAAATTCAATTCTCATTTGACAACCTTTTTGTATAGGAATTCGAGAAGCTATTGAAACTTGGAATTAATGAAGAGATGGCTCTGCCACCATCTTATGTTACGTTACAATATTATGTATAAAAAGCAAATGTAATCTTATTAATATCTATTATTAATAATAAAAAATTAGATTAGACGTGAACTCATTGACAATTGAAGATTAAATAAAATTGTCAACATAAAATATAGCGTCAAATAAAAATATAAGACGTAAACTGTGAAATGAATTCATTTCGTATATACATTGTGTACATAAAAACAGTTCGTCACTACATTGAACTTAGCTTAATCGTAATGTTTGTGTATGCTAGTAATTTGTACTAAACTAAATATCAACTGTACAGATAATTTCTTTATGCCTGTGGTATAGTTTTACTTAACTAAAAAGTGAATAACATTAATATGAGTTCCAAATAAAAATAATCGAAGACGTAAACTGTGAAATAAATTCATTTCATATATTGCCTTCAGTCACAAACATAAAATATTAGTGTATATGTAATAACACACAAACAATATGATGTAATTAAATATTGGTCGGACAAGTCATCACTTTGGTGAATGAGTTAAAGAATACATTCTTAAATGGATCAATAGAGTTCAGCCTATGTGAACTTATGTCATTTATTACAAACGAAGCACCGAGTTAATTTTAATAATTGCTTCAAGGTGTTACTACCTCCAAACACGTGAATCTGTTTGTATTAAAACACCCACTTTGTGTACACAAAAATAATTTGTAACTTCATTGAATTTAGCTTGGATTGTATAACTTGTGGTGTGTATGTGTATTTCTATATAGTTAAAGCTTTAATTACATTACACTGTATGTGTGTGTATATATACTAATATTTTATGTTTGTGACTGGAGAGAATGTACTTAATGATTTCATCTCATCTTCTATTATTTTTATTTATAATTATAAAGGGAACCCAATGCTTAGAAATTAATATTAGTACTATTAAATGAGAACTTTCAAAAAAAATTAAATTAACTAAAGAAAATCATTTTTAATAAAGTTGGGGTTAATTATTTTTAAACAGCTATCAACAGCTGTCTATAGATTTCAATTAAGCGTAATACAGCTTTTCAACTAGGCAATTATTTTGAAATAGCTTACACTTGTATTAATCACAATGAATCAATGTTTTGCAGAACAAAAGTGTTTGTTTTTAAGATTGTCGAATAAATAATATTCAAATGAAGAATTAACGACAATTATAATTGAAATTTGTATAAAATTAAAACAAAATTAGGTAAATATTAATGCAACTGTAACTTCAAATAAAATAATTATTTCTTCGTTTAAATATCAGTGAGTCAGATAACATTAATTTATAATACAATAATTTATTTTAAAATTTTTATTGTATATACCGTTTTAAATAATCTATTGTGTAAAAAAATTAAACAGGAGCTGTTTGTACTTAAAAAACTATACCTTATTTTATTAATCGAGTAGACTTATATGTTAAAAGCGTATTTGAAGGTTTTTTTTAGTTATCAAATTTTATTTACTTATGTTTACCACTTTGAGTGTTTTACAGGAAACGCATCCTTCAGTAGTGGACATTTTATTATTTATTTTATTTTATGTTTGCTACTTTGAATATTTTACGTGAAACATCTTTCAGCAGTGGACATTTTAGCAAAGCCGAACGTGGGCCCGCATTTAGTGCCAGTAGTGGGATTCAAACCAATGCCCACCGAGGTCCGAATTCGAGCGCTGTACCGCTAGACCACCCCGACATAATTTTAAAATTAACATTTTAAATTTATATAAAGCACTAAATTCTTGACCAGCTAAAGGTCACAATTGTTCAATTACTCCAAACAATACAAACCTTAATATAATTGTATTTTTTATTTTATATATAATGCAAATTGCTTAAGAAATATATTTTTTAATTCAGAAAGTTGATTACATAATACACAATCAAATTCTACAACGTTAGATTGAACAACTGAGGAATCCCTATTTTAAACGCGTATAGGAAATTATGGAAGGCAGTGAATATTTAAAATGTATAGCCCTTAATATCTATTTTTATACAAATAGTTTATAATATAATATATTTTCAAGCAAGTAATTTAATTTTTTTAGTTTTTCAAAAAGTGCCTAAAATCTCGGTTTTTTTTTATTTTATGATAATATTAGTAAAAAATGTTAGTTTTTATTTAATTTTTTATTAATTCTGCTAAACGTGCTTAGTATGATTAGGTAGAGAATGTTACAAAAGCTAATCATTAATATTGTATTAATTTTGACACCGAACTGTGAAACTGCCGTACCCTTGTATTCCACACACTAAAATAAAAATACCACTACTCAAGGTATTTGGTACAAATCACAAGATTATAGCTACTGTATCAAACCAATACGTTTTTCAAACATATAAACTCGAAATAAAGTTTGAACAAAGTTGACTCTAAATATGACCCTATTTTGGAATCCAAAATATTAACATTTTTAAATCCGTGTTTTATTCGCTATAAAATAAAGTGCCAAATAATCAAAAAATGTCACATTTAATTTGTTGGAGAATACAACTAGGTTTTTTCGCGTTGTAATAAAAAGTCACCAAACATTCAATAATTGAAAGATTAAACAAGTTCTTTGGTCGACTCCTTTCTAGTAAATAATTGAATTATTATTAAATTATTTATTTTATTTTATTTTTCAATTTTATGTTTACTACTTTGAACGTTTTACGAGAAACGCATCTTTCAGCAGTGGACATGTTAGCGAAGCCAAACGTGGGCCCGCATTTTAGTGAGCCGGTGGTTAGATTCAAACCCCGATGCCCACCGAGATCCAAATCGAACGCTGTACCGCAATTGTAAAATAGCAACTTTTACTATTCTTTAATGTCGCACACTTGTAGCAAATAAGAAAGATTTGGGCGTTTTTTAATAAAAATGTACACTATTTCGTCAAAAGGCCTTTAAAAACATTTTGAACAATTTATTTCAAATTTGTGTCGTAATTATTATTGACAGAAAATTCGATTGTTCAACTCATTTCAAATCAAAACTTTTAGTTGCATCATTTTACGCAACGGAATTCAAGTCAGTCAACATTGCCATCGGAATGCTAATGATGCTGAGGATTTCAATGATGATAATATTCCTGAAGGTTCCTCTTCCATGCGGTGCATCCTGGGCTAGGTGCCCATAAGCAGGGACCAAATGCACAGTAGTATAACTACGCTTCGGCTACGCCGAGTGGGTACAAGCATACATTCAGAGTATTTAAAAGGTATCTTAATGTATACGTATACCATACGTAGCTGTTGGGCTAAGAGAGATAATCCTGACAAAAAATCTGGCGGCATCGTCAATCTTTGTGAACAGTGGCCCCAATCACAAACATGTCGTCTACTTGTCAGTGAACTTCGTTATTCTTCTACCATCGGAAATCGATCATTCAATATGATGTACAAATCTATAAATAATGAAGAGGTGACTGTCACCAACCACAATAAATTATAATGTCACATCAAAACAGATATTTTTTTGAGTAAATATTTTTAACATGTATTAATTTCTTTTCAAAGTAGGTATTAATCAATAGTGAGGCAATGACAATAATAATGTGTTTAAATAAACAATATTTTCAAAAAATGACATGCCGATTTTATAATAACTTTTCACTGTAAACCTAAAAATAAAGACTTAAATATGAAATAATTTGTCATTCTATATAGATTTTTATTCTTAATTTTTATTTTAAAAAAATCAATAAACACCAAACCTTTAATCTATTGAAAAGCATAAACAATGAGATGTGTCCTCATACAGCCTTACAATAAATAAATATGTCAAACGTCCTAACGATAAAAACAATTTACTTTATTGTTAGTAACGTATAGCATTTGAGGTCACCGGGAAATTAGTATTAATCAGATAAATAATAAATTTACATGGGATGCTAATAATCCTGAGGATTTGAGTAATACTTATAAAGTCACAATTTCCAATTATGATTTTCCTTACTGTTCGTCCTCCACGTGGTGCATCCTGGACTAGGTTCTGAAAGGCATCTAGACTAATAACAACAAGGACCAAGTGCATAGCGGTATCACTGGGCTATCGCTTCGGTGGGTGGGTGCACGCATACACCCAGGATACTTAAAAGGTATCTTAAGGTATACGTATAGCATATAGAGCCCTCGGACTAAGGAAGATAACCCTGACAAAAAATCAGACAGCCTCGTCAATCTTTGTAAACAGTAGCGACGTCACAAGGATGCTGTCTACAAGCCAAGTTTGTTACACTTATCAAGCCATCGAAGTCAATCGTTTTATATGACGTATAAATATAGAAAATAATGAAGAAATAATCAGGTCGCCAATCAAAATAAATGATAAATTTACACAGTCTACTTTAACAACCTGTAACTAGTCTAAAACCAAAAATGGCATATATTTAAGTCAAGGTACGACTTGAAAAGTATGCACTGCTGATAATTTCTAACAATGATGAAACAATCCTACATACTCGTGGTTAACTCAAACACCAAGTGGATTTATTATTTAAATGAATCTGACAATTCCAATATCATCCTCAAAAACCAAAAAGGAAACAGTTTAAAATAGTCAACCAATATAAAAACTTGTAAAAATTACCACATTACAAAGAAATTATACATTAACTCACTTCACATTGTAAAATACACGTTCCATAAAGGTGCGATTGCGTAACACAATACTCGGTCTGAGAGATCCGTCAATAAACGACTGATAATGGCGCATCGAAAACTGTAATTAAAATAAAAATCACTATATATATAATTCATTGAAAAATAAGGATTAATACATCAATTTTGGTTCGGTATATTCTTCAAGAATAATATGTGTACTTGTTCCAACCGCCTTTACTACTAGTCAATAATTCATTACCATTTATATTGTTGAACATCAAAATACGGCATATCTTTTAAACGAAAAAAATCACCGCATTTTTTAAAACATCTATTCCCACGAAAACTACAAATAAAAATTAATAAAAACAACCTTTTTGTAAATGTGGTTAGCAGTGTTTGCTTTTAATAGGTATATATCTCTGACCAAAACCTTCCATATAATATCAAAACTCAACATAACGATAAATTACACAATATATATTATTTTACTCAAAAATTAATGCATGTATTATAATAAACTTACCTGAGGTCCAATCAAAAATGCTGTCGGCGTAAAACAAAATGCAAGAGTTTCAAGAATACCCGGAAATTTTGAAAGAGCTGATCGCTTTTGTGATATTGAACGAGCAGCCTATGTATAAAATTAAATAACAAAAATTATTTGATTAAACTCAACCAAAAATGAAGCTTTTATTTAACACCTGTACTAATTCCTATTAAAATACTTAATGTGATTTCTATACTTGAAATTTTTAATCCACAATACTTAGGAAATAGAAATCTTCATATGTACTAATAAGTTCAGATTATGAAAAGTCCGTACTTCACAAGGAAAAGCCTACAACTCGGAAAATTTAAGTAATGCTAATAGTTTCATTTAACAATTATAATCTCTGATTCTGTACCTTCATGTAGTGCATCTTGGTTTCATACTGTTATAGATCAGAAAGAGTGAAAAACTGTATAACGAAACTTCCAGTATTAGCGAATAATTAAAACTATACAGCCTATTTTTCTACGTTATGCGTATAAATTGAATAAAGTCAATTGTTTGATATCCTATACAAATATAGAAATAGTGAAGAGGTACTACGTTACCAATCATAATAAATTAAATAAACACCCACCAAAAACAACTGTCTTTCAATTTATTAAAAAGCATTCTTATAAGCACCAACCAGCCAAATTTCTTAATAAGTTCAAAATTTCAACAAATTAATAAACTTCACTAAATAAATAATACTGACTGCAAATAAAACCACTTAATCAATCAAAAGAAAACTAATGTTAAACATTTAAATAGTCACAACAATAAACAGCTTTAAGAACCACTACAAACAAACTTTAATCAACATAAATCTAAATATGACCCAATCTGTAAGTTATAATAAAGCGTAATCCAAAACTCACCATAAAATAACTGATGTAAAATTCTCAAATAATCCTATTTTTATTAAGCGTTGTAAGTACTAAAGTTTTTATTTTAAAACTAATGCAATTTACAAATTTCATAACTAAAGATTTTTTATTTTAATCTACATACATGTAATACCTATAAAATCTCAAATTAAAATGAAAACCAACAATTTAAAAAAATATATAAAAAATAGGTCTTAATAAATAACATAAACCACGATTATACGTAAAATAAATAAAAACTTAAATCACTATAATTTATAAATTGCAATAAATTTTAACAAACTAATATCTGCAACAAAAGCAACGAATATATAGATAGTAAGCAAAACATTGTAATTATTATATGTAACGGTTTGCAAACAAAAATATTAGTTTTACTAAATAATTTGAAATACACAAAAAAGAAATGTTGATATTTAAAAAATAAACTTTACCTCTGGTTTGGAAGAATCGTATAAATCAAAAGACAATCCAATTAACTTCAAACAAAGAATACAGTAAGGAGTAGTCCAATTAATATCATAAGTGCCTCGATTACAAATATGTGAACCCAGCACCATATAAGTCTGCGTTTTAATAGTAGTAAAATTATAACATACCATATTGAATATAAAAGCAAACACGACTGTCACTTTTGATTTTAGAAAATAATAATTCACAATCATAGTAAAAAATATTCCACAAAATAAATGAACAGTATCAGAACCTAAAAAATGCAAAAATAATTTTCCATACCAAAATTCCAATAACATAGTAGTACTCCCGTTATAAATAAATACAAATGTCGATAAACCAATCTCCAATGTTTTGCTTTGAAAGTGTAAATAAAGGCTATTGGGTAACCTGAAACAAATAAATTGCGATAAAACAAAAACAAACCCAAAAATATAGAAATTAACAATTTAACGGCAACTACATCGGCATTCAAACGATCCGCAATATATTGAACTAACAGTTCCATTTTTTGGTTTAAATATACATAAAATAGACGTTTTCAGGTTTATTCACGATTTATGTAGGCGGAAACTCGTTTTGGTAGGTAGTATTTTTAGTTAAAATAATCTAAAAAATAATTAGTTTTAAAATTAACTTAGTTAGATTTTTTAAAATGCTATAATTGTATTACAATAACACTTATTAATAGAAGATAATTATAAATACTTTTTAATTAACAAGTTGCCAACAAATTAGATAAATACTAAGCAATGTAATTACATGGTAATCGTATAATTAAAAAAGTTATTTATAACGAACTGTCAAATTTGTTAAACTAAAATAATTTGTATTAATTTAATGTATCCTTAAATAACCCACTGTCTTAGAGTACAAACCCAATCGAGCGCTAAATTCTCACGGACGATTTAACCCGAAACATATTTATTTTAAAGTAGCTGTTAAAATGCATACAATTTTAAATAAAATTATTTTTTTATTTTATTAAAATAATTTTTAAAATATTAAAAAATTAAATAAAAATTTTAATTATTATTTTATTATCGCAAAATAAATTAAAAATAAAAAAAATTAACATAAAAAACAATATAAATTAAAGCGATAATAAAATATAAAATGTTTTAAAAAATATTACATAAATATTATAATTTTTACTTACGAATAATATATATATATATATATATATATATATATATATATAATTCTATTAATTTTTTAATTAATTAATTATTTAATATATTCTTCTTAACTGTAGAATATTAATAATTACATTTAGTTTATTAACAAAATTTATAAAACATTTATTAGTGTTTGGTAAAATCAATTCCAAAGAAGCGCTACGTGGCCGGTTTCACTAATTAACGCTATGGGGCGGTTTGGAAGAGCAAGCAGTTTATTGTCAAAGTTACAGAATTGAAACCATGGGAAAAACCAAAAATTAATTCAGAAACGGGAGATAACGATGCTGGACGGAAGGCTTCAATGGCGTGGAAACAGTTATTTATATAACCGTTCCTACCGATATAAACCGTTAGCACATTTTTAAAATGTTAATATCCAAAGAATATTAGGTCCAAAAATTAAATGTAATTATTGTAATAAAATAACATAATATTGTTTATTATTTTTGCGTTTTAATTTCCTTAATAAATTGCCACTACTACGTGTGTTTCTATAAATATTAATTATAATTGCACTAGTGTCTTAACAAAATATTTGAGGTTACTTATTACGATTATATTACAAACGTTAAATTGTAAGGTTGGGTTTTTTATATCGCAATTATAAGAAATTGTTATTAGATTAAGTTTTAAATTTACTGTTTAAAAAACAAAAATAAACTAAAATAAAAAAATGTATTTAATACAGAAAACATAACAGAATAAATTATAAAGAACTACAATAAGTGCACGAGTCGTTATTAAAACCTCTTACCACCGGCACTTAATGAGGATCCATGTTCAGCTTTGCTAAAATGTCCATTGTTGAAAAATGTTTTCCGTAAAATATTAAATTTTAAAAATTCTCGAAGGTCTCGTTCCAACTGTCCACTATAAAAAATGTGCGCACACTCCATATTATCACATAAGTCGTGCTCTCACTTCTTTGCTGTTGTTTACCGGAATAACGTCCTTTATTTCTTCAGTAATATATATATATATATATATATTACAAGGGCTATGTTGCTAACCCTTCTCCTTTATTCAGGCTTAAAATTGGATAATTTCCAATCCTTTCTAGATGGAATAACCATATTATCTTTTTTGGTAAGGTTTTTTTGTTAAGTCAAATATGAACAGTTTAAGAAATGCGGTAGATGAACATTTTTGAAAGTGAGTACATCAAGGATGTAATTTGTCAAAGTTTTTGTTTCTTCTGGTAATTAATTTTATTATGATTCAATCTATATATTTATTATGGTATCAAATGGAACTAAAGCAGATTAACAGGTTTGGATTTTGCAGATTATATTGGTCCACTCAGTGAGTTACCAGAAATAATACAAAATATAACTATACGCCTTAGTTACATTAATTCTGGTGTTGCCTTACAGAATAACTGTTTAAAGATAAAAGTATTACGCACAAAGTGTATCAAAATAGCCTAGAGACTTAGACCTGGTGGATATGTGTTCGAATCCCACCATCGCTAATAAATGCGGACCCACGTTCGCCATTACTAAAACGTCCACTATTGAAAGATTTTTTCGTAAAAAATTTAAAATAATAAAAATAAATAAGTAATAATTATTTGTTAACCAAAACTAGTGAACAAAATATTGAATCCAGTAAAACCGAAATCAATATTAAAGTCTTTTATATACTGAAATCAATATGGTTATATGCTTCCATCTACTTGAAGACATAACTTTATTTGTACGGATTAATAATTATCACCTTGCCAACAAAACTTATGTGAGATGCGCGTTACGCTACATGTCCATTGGAGCGTTATTAATCATTTTCCCTTTTCTTCTTTTTTGAAAATTATTGCAGTGTTTTTGCATTGTAATACGTAAGTTGTTTTATTATTACTTTAGCATATTTTTAAATTTTACTCGTTTTCTATAATTGTTAGTTTCCACTATCTACCCTAATTTGGTCTTAATTTCAAATACTTTTTTTCTGTGACTAATCCCCCTTTACCTCACCATCCATTTCATATTCCCCCCGAATCTTACTGATATCATTGATAAATAGAACTGAGGATCAAAAGGAGTTTTACTCCTACTCAACTCGTGTATCAACTTGTAACATATGGAAGCGAAGCGTTAAAGTGAACAGGCAAGATTGATATTTTTCAATTAAACGAAGAAAATTATTGGTCAAATTCTACTTTTATGACCGGAAAGATCATTAGTAATGGCAAAAGAAGGGTTGGTTGACCACAGAAAACTTGACTAAGAATCATTCGGGTAAATTTAATTGAAATGTTTTATGGGAACCCAAAAACATTTTGATAAACATCAGAATACGTAGAATTATTTTCTTTTTGAATTTTGAGACTTTACCGTCTGTTATCTCGTTAGCCCATGTTTTTTAAGCAAAAGTTTTTGTAAATAATAGCTACATTTTAATTAATACTGCTTAAGTAATATCTAAAGACCTATTTGGTAAATTGTAGATGTACGCAAAGTAATTAAACGAAACGGGAAGAAACTAGTAATTCTTAGTACATTGACTTTGTCAGCAGGCTGTGTACGTACGTGTGTGCAAAACTACCAAGTAAAACTGAATTCAGATGTCATGCTTTATCACAAACACATTTATGCTTTTAAAAGTTAAATTAACATGTATCCAAAGTTGAAATTCATATTTAAAGTTAACTAACAGCTAAAACCTGTTTATTTACCATTTTTAAGCCATAACTACTGTAATTTGAAAAAGTTATTTCCAATAATTAATCACGCTCTCACTCCAGCTTTAAAATTAAAAAACCAAAATAAATAGTAAATGAATCAACTTCACTAAACTATCATTAATGTATACTTTATAAAATGGATAATCCTTTTTTTTTTGTAAAATCGCACCAATTGTAATAGTAAATAAAATAACGTAAAAATACACAGCACAAATAATATAGGAGAAAATTAAAAAATATATTTCTTAAATAACAATTTTCATTTATACAAATTTATTATCAATATTGAACTGTGTAGTATTTTCACAGGAATGCATTGATATAAACCAACAATCGTGTTTTCCTATAAAAATTGTAATTATTAAAAATATAATTAAATGTATTATTAAACATATATATGGCTTGTGTGTATATCTGTGTAGTCACTATTGATAACATCAAAGCTTTACACAAATCATTTTTTTATGTCTATGTATACTAATATTTTATTTGTTTGCGGCCGAAGAAAATACACGAAATTAATTCATTTCACAGTTTACATCTTCCATTATTTATATTTGGAATTTCAATTAAGTTACCGAAAACACAACTGCTGTAACCATAAAATCCCAACACGCCTCCGAAAACCGTGAACAACGGAAAATGATTATTCGGGATATTATGCAAAATTGGAACTAATGGAGATGTGGCTTTGTCCCCACTAACGTTTGTCTTTTAATTGTAAACTTTACTTTTACCTTTCTTAAAAATGTAATTTTTAAAATTACAAGAAGAAACTTTTTGTTGCATCAGTTGTTAACAAAATTCTGACGATTAATATTAATTGAAAAAAATAAAAATCTCTACTTTTCAAAAGACAACAAAAATTTCCATCATTTTCTAAATTTCGCAAAAGGAAATAGCAATCAACAATAACAAAACAGTCTATTGTTAACCGTACAAATATAGCAATAAAAAAGAGGTAACTACTTGACCAACTACAACTAATAGAAATTTGTATCGCACTAAAACCAAAAAGTGAATCATATTTTACCCATTTTCAAAATTCCCAATCCGGATCGAATGTCAAATCGTTTAAATCCCTGTTCGACAGCTAATGCACAAACCGAATCAAAACGTGCTAACGACGATGAAGCTTGACAAATGGATACACCGTTCAAAGTAACACCTTTGGCAAAACATGCGTTCAATGCTTCTTCGCGACTTTGACATCCGTAGGCAAATTTAACTAAATGTAACAAACGATCAATCCACAGATCAGTCGACTGATGCTGTACCGTTGTTATTTGGTCCAAATTGGACAAGTAGATCACAGGCAAGGTGCGCAAACGCCCAACAAATTCCATCAAAAAGTCCAATTCGTTTGAAGTCAACTCATGCTGAATAATCTCCATCGACGATAATGAACGGGATGCGTCAAATTGCTCATTTGTAGAAGATTTTGGAAAAAATATACGATTAGCAAGTTGACAAGCTTGAAGTGCCTCAGCTTAAATATATATATATATATATATATATATATATATATATATATATATTGTACGTTATACTAATAATCTTAATGATTTGAGGAATGCTAATGATCCTGAGGATTTGAGTAATGCTTATAAAGTCTCAATTTCCAATAATGGTGATATTCCTGACTGTTCGTCCTCCACGTTGTGTATCCTGGACTAGGTGCCTATAGGCATCTAGACTAATAACAGCAGGGTCCGAGTGCATAGCGGTATAACTGGGCTTCCGCTACGGCGGGTGGGTGCGAACATACACCCAAGATACTTAAAAGGTATCTAAAGGTATATTTATACTATATGTAGCCCTTGAGCTAAGGGAGATAACCCTGACAAAAAATCAGGCGGCCTCGTCAATCTTTGCGAAAAGTGGCGACGTCACAAGGATGCCGTCTACCAGCCAAGAAACTTTGTTATTCTTCCACGTTGACGTTACGCTTATCAAACCATCAAAATCGATCGTTTATATGTCGTATAAATATGGGAAATAATGAAGAGGTGACCACGTCACCAACTAAAATGAATGAATTAATTAATTAATTGAGTACTACTTACAAAGTCTCAAATGATGGTGATATACCTAATTGTTCCTATTAAAACAATGCAGTCATTTCTCTACCATAGTTTTCTAAAATGTCATCCTCTTTTTCCTAACGTTCGTCCCTTTTAAACTAAGTCGGCTACAATTAAGGATTTCGCTTAAACAAATACTCATATTCACGCATGAATCATTCACATTTGATGTATACTGTTATATCAGTATACTATTAACTATAGTACGTTTCCAAAGTAATATCATGCCCCTTCATGCATATCATAATGCACGTGACCTTGTAATATCCGTTAATTTTTGAGTATATTAGACTGTAATTATTTTTTTGTATTTTATAATTCTACTCTGTTTTTGTGTGCTGAAAGCTACTTCTACTGAAGTATCTAAGCCAATAATAATAATAATAATAATAATAATAATACTCGTTACAAAAAACTTAAAACCTTTGTTGTTATTTAAAAAAACGAACTCACCACCATGCACCAACAGGGTTAATTCTTTGGCTAAAATATTTTGCAAAACGCGTTTGTGTTTGTCAGTCTTTAAATAATAAAAATAAATTCCAATTTGATTTCATTCATTATATTAAACAAATTTAAAATAATAATTGTTTTCATCGTTTAATAGATTTAACACATTTGTCAAATGAAATTGTAAGTAATTCGAGTTAGTTATAACCAGTTATAAAATGTAGTTGAACAAAAATATTGCAGTTTGTCTGAAGTATTTTTCGTCATCAATACGATGCCAGCTTTGACTTAAGTATTACCATTCACAATTTAATAATGTGGCATAGATTTTAAACGAAAATTAGTGTTGAATTATGCAATATCTATTTAAAATCAGTACAAGTCATTCAATCATTCTCTTTACAAAAAATCCCAATCAAATAAAAAGTTATTTTGACTTTGCACTATGACCTTTTCCCAAACGATCCATATTTTGTACAAACAAAATACAGTGATCTTAGACCAGATCAAATCTTTTTAACATTCCATGTAATTGTACATATTAGCAAAATATGAACTCCGCCTAGTTTGGATCAGAAATGATTTAATCTAGCCAGTCTCAAGCCTGGATAAAGGAGGGTTCGAGCGCGCAAGGTTAGCAACCTGGCCTCTGTAAAAAATTCATACTGCTACGGAAACAATCAAGAGGACGCCATTCCGGCAAACAGCGGCAAAGAAGTGATCGCGCGTATCTCGATGACAGAGTTACACAAATGACAGAGTTGAGTGAAAGCCGAAAAGAAGCTCAATCTTCGATTTAGCAGAATCTTCAATGCCAAAACCTTAACCAGTGTTGGGACATGGAATGTGCGCACACTTTTTCGTACATATTAGCAAAATATTTATTTAATTTCACGTCGCATACAGTTTAATAGAGTCTCCTCCTAACTTTTATTATACTATCTACAAGTTTCCATTCCAACCGCATCAAATTGTCAATAATAATTAAATTATGACCAAAAACGTGAAACAAACTAATTCCAACCAAATATTACCTGGTTTTCACGAATAAGAATTTGAATTTCTTCAGGAGAATAAAACGTCAGCTGACGAAAAATTGATTCTGACATAAACGAGTCTTGCAAATTCAAAACTTTTTGATAAAATCTGTACGGAATAAGTTTTTCGTTTCTTAACCAAATCGTTTCGCAAGCGCTGCCCGACTTAACTGACTTTCCAAATTTTTGGCCATCTGGAGTTGTGAGTAACGGTACCGTTAATCCTTAAAAAAAGTCCCCAAACAATAACATACATGTGTAATTATTAGGAAGTCAATTATACAAAAATAAATAAACAGTATCTAAAAATACGCACATTACTTTAAAAAAACTGGTCTAAAGTAAATAAATGAAATGATTATCAGTATATATTACCTAAATTAAACTTACATTTATTCATCTTCTAAAGGCCAATTAGCTCAATTTATATTATTACATTAAAACCAAAATTTCTAACAAAGCTTTTATCTTAATTAATAAATTTCAGATTATTGTCAAATTAATAAATCAAACAAAAAGGGAAAACAAACGTCAGATTTGTAAACTTAAATTATCCTAAAGCAAGCCTCATTTTTTAAAAACAAAAATTATTGTAAATAACGCTTTCAAGATGTAGATAACTAACACGATTAAAAAAAAGAGTTGATATCTAGAAAACAGGATGACTTAAATACTCTACAAACAATATTTTTCAGCAAGTAGATATTTAAAAAAGTCAAAAACGATAGGGATTTAGTGAAGGTAATAAAACTCAAAAATACACCTAAATAACTCTGAGTCTAGTATTTAGCTATATGATTCTATGGCACTATTCAATAAAATAATATATACAATATGAATCATTACTTAATATATTCGGTTATTAATTTTTACATAAAAAGATTAGGCAATAATAATAATAATAACAAGTTTTAGAACTTACCAAAAGCATAATGATTAAGTCTACGCTTAATCAAATTTTGACCACACACAATGTTTCCAAGTTGATCGTGACCACCAATCTATAAATAATCCATGTTCAAATACAAAATTACTTGAATGTGACAATCGTGATTTTGATGTAAATGCAAAAAGTCCATAGATTGAAGTATAGGATAAATAAATTCGTTTAAATCCATACCAACACCACTTTTTAATCTAATCTGAACACTAAAAATTAATCAACCAAATAATCTATTAACAAGCGTATTATTACCAATAATTTATAATCAGTTATTTGCACTCAAAAACAATTATAATATCATTTAAAATTCTTAAATAAAAAAGATAGAAGTTTTAATCCAGATTTTTCGTTATTCAAAACACAATCCGTTTATAAAATTACAGTAAAAATTCATATTATAACCTTTTAAACAATTACAGTTTACTAATGAATAAATATATTATAAATGTAATATATATGTAGGAAATGTATATATTAAATAAAAAATTATTAAAAATCTTTTTAAGATAAAAAAGTGACATACCTTTCTTTATCTAAAAGTTCATTCATGCGATAAAACGGAGCAACCCGAGTTAAAAACTCTACCAAATTTATAGTTGACAACCAAGTTTGATTATTGTAAATTTTTATAGAACCCGGATCGCCCGATGAAAACAAATTAGGAACAAAATAATCACAATAATTTTTAAAAATAACGTTAAGATTTTTCTCAATGTTTTGGGAATTTGCAACACATTGCTCATTTGACTGAGTGCTCCGACGTGATGTTCTACCACTTGGATCTCCTATCAGTCCGGTATATCCACCAACCTAAAATCTTTTTCAATAAAACAACATACGACTGCGATTATGTTTTTTCCAGATAAATGACATCGTAATAAACCCATAAGAGCAACTAAATTACCTAATTGCAAACTATCACTGGAAGGATCAAACCCAGCGTAAATAGAAAAGTTTTTTGAATTTTCTAAATCATTAAGATACTTTTCGCTATAAAATAAATCATTTAAAAAGTTATTATACCTTTTATTTGGAGACAATTCAGAAAAATATCCATGTTCCAGAAGACCTTTCAGATCGGGTTTCAAGTAATATTTTCGCACTTTGTTAAAATGGACTAACTTTAATTTCGAAAAAATCTGACTGCTTTTTATAAATGACATGGGTAATCACAGGTCTCTTTCATATAATTAAGTGCAATGGTAAATAACAACTATAATTTATTCTCATGAAATGACATCAAACGATAACCTAAAAATATTAAATAATCAAATCAATAATTATGGAAATTAGTTTATTCAAAATTTTACATTATTAAATATTTATATTCCAAAATAACGATTAAGATTTTCAATTAAAATACTCTTACAAAAATCTCATTTATAAAAGTATAATCAGCCTAATCATATTTTAATCATTTAAAACTTAACATTATAAATAAAATAGTCAAAAATATCAAAGTGTACATAGCAATTATCTACAAATATTTAGTTACAAAATAAAATGCATTTTATTATTGCATAAAACTAAACAAGTAATAAACTTTAAAAAACTGCAAATAAACAAATGCTAAAATGCATAAAGAATTAAAATTTAAAACAATTTTGACAAAATCACGACCTACAATAACATTGTAAACAGCCTCAAACATTGTTTGATAAAAACAACAAATAATAGGTAAAAGTAATTTTAAACTGTAATAAAATTAAAATATTATTATTATTAATATTAAAAAATATATTTATTGTTTAGTTTACACAATGTTTAAACAATATTTTTAAAATGTTTACATATACATATATACCTATATGATTTAATTTTTTATTGTTTAAATGGTTGCGAAGAAAAATTGTTCTATAATCAAATTGTAGTGCTTTGACAATACAATTTATGTTGTTCGGCACTTTTATTAATTGCAGATCAATGTACCCATCAAATATATTTACTGTACAATAGTACAGGAATAAATCGTAAATTTTTAAAGCTGTTTGTATGATTTTATTGATGTTGGAATTTTAAGTTGATAATTTTTGAGTCTAAGTAAATACATGTCGTTCCATTATTTTGTGTTGTTTTTCCTACCTACTCACTTGCAACTTCCATTTTTACAAACTAATTGTTAATCTTTCTTAGATTAGTCAGATTATGATATCACTGGACACATAAAGTCATTTTTACAACCCTATTAATATTGAAGCAAGAACACAAAAACAAGTTTTTACTGACTGCCCTCCCAGCTCACAAGTCAACTTTGCCAACTAGAAAAAGCGTTACACTCACCAAGTTTCGAAACTAGTAATTTATCAACTCGACATATATATTTTATTATTTTATTTATTTTATGTTTGTTACTTTGAATGTTTTACTAGAAACATTTTTTAGTAGTGGGCATTTTAGCAAAGCCAAACGTGGGCCAACATTTTAGTGCCGGTGGTGGGATTCGAACTCATGCTCACCGAGGTCCAAATTCGAGCGTTATACCGCTAGACCACCCCGGCAGTATATATATATATATATATATATATATATAGTATTTTCAGGATTATAAACTTTATAATAGTCAATGTTAACTTAATGTTAAAAAAGTGATTTGGAGAAAGATACTACCATTTTTTACTTGTATAAAAAATTAAATAATAACAATAAAATCAACTCTAAATCAAACTGTTAAATTAGAATCTTTTATTTAATACACCACGTTTTCTTAGGTACAAGGAGATAAGTTAAGTAAAAATGATTTAAAAATTGTATTCATAATTTTTATTATAAAATTTTTAGTAAAAATAATTAATAAATTATTTTTATTTTTTAGTTATTTTATATCTAGGATTGATAAAAATAACATTGTTACAATATGAGCAGTCACTATTTTAGTAAAAAGTTATCTAAAATAATATAATTTTAATAACAACATTAAATAAAAATTAAAAAAAAACCTAAAATATTTTACGCCAAACGTTTAAATTGTGTAAAAAATATACTGATTGTATACACTGTGTCCTGTTGATTTGTAATTTTGAATTATAATAAATTACAGAACGATAATTTAGATTACATAAGAGCTTTTTCAATTGAAATCAGCTGAGGTGCTGATAATTATCTGTATCACGCCAAATCAAAGGAAATCAGGGTCCAAATCTCAGTGAAATCTCAATTTAACACTGTTTACCAACAGGAAACAGGACACAATACATTCGCAGAACCACAGTCATGTCAACAACACAACAAATTGAAATACAAAAGAGGCGCTTCAAAACAAAGTTCAAACAATGTCAAAGTTATTTAAATGTACAATATTATAAAAACTGTAATTGAAATAAAATTTTAAAATAATTTAAAATATTTCATTTCAACAGTAACACTGATTTTTTAAATACAAATAATTAAAATAATTTTAAAAAATATGTTTTAAACATAATTATGGATTTGGTATTTTTTTGAGCAAACATTTTGTGCTATCCATGTTGCTACATGTTATTTCTACATATTTGAATGTGATGCATTATTATAATTTTTGTTTATTTTATTTTTTATCACTCTGCATTGAAAAATAAAAACCCTTTAATATTTCTTAAGTTTAATTATTTTAAACTATTTTTTAATTTTTTAAAATGTATTTTTAAATATTTCAATTTGTAAACAGAGGCTGTAATAAGAAAGTAAAGTTGAGTGTATTTTACATTGTATGCAAAAAATGGTTTTATTGGATTTATTATTTATTTTTTTACTTATCTTTCACGAATAATTTAACAGAATTCAGTTGTAGAGACTATCCAGAGACAGTTAAATTAAAAAGTTTTTTTGTATATTACGTCAAATATTTGATAAAATTTTAGAAAGTGTAAAATATAAGTTAGCCTCCATAATATTGTAAACAAAATAAATAATTTAATCTACAAGTTTTCTAAATTTACCTAGATTATAAGGGAGAAACTCTAAAAACCTAAAGCTTCTGTTTTAAAGCTAACAGCCATCTCCTCAGTAATCTAGACATCTGTTTGGTTTCCACAAGATAAACATCTTTTTGATTTAATAGTTAAGAGTGATCTGCAATAAAATGTGTAATTTAAAAGGTTGTTAAACATAAAAACTCTGTATTTAATACAATGATAGAGTGCATTACTATTGAGTTAAAATAATAATTTTTTCTAAATAATGAATGATATTTCAACATTTTTTATGCGGCCGGGGGTAGTCTAGTGGTACAGTGGTTATGAGTTTGATCTCCACTACCCGTGCATAACATAAACGTAATATAAGTTGATAACAGTGCCACCTTTTTTATTAATTTCAAGTTTGTATAGTAACTCAGATTTCTATACAAAGAGGTTGTTGGATGCAAATTAAACGTGGGGGGATAAATAACGTTTTTCGGCTAGAAAACCGTTTCCTTGTGACGACGTTAGTATTCACAGAAATTAACGAGACGATCTTCTTCCAAGTTGACACCGGTTAACTGTGAATACCGTGAGATACCTTTAAAACATTTTGGGTATACCCTGACACCCATTCACTAAGCGAAAATCCAGTAAAAGTTTAGAAAATATCGTTATTTACTCGGTTCCAGCTGTTTGTTGATATCTATAGTCCAGGATGCACCACGTGGAGGAGGAACAATAAGGAATATCAACGTAATTAAAAGTTGAAACACTGTAGACATTACTCAAATCCTCAGGATTATTAACATTTTAAAAATAACACCATCCAATATGAGGCTCAAATCTTTAACATTCAGATTAAAAGTCTGATACTCTACCGAGTTAGAAAATATAAGATCTTGTTCAGCTTTGCTAAAACGTACACATGGTAAAAATGTTTCCCATTAAACATTCAAAGTGGTAATAATTATAAAATGAGTTTAATTAAAAAACAATAAATCATTGTAAGATGTATTGATGAAAAGTCATAGTAAAAGTTATTTGTGTAAAATATAAATATTCTTAGCACAAAATAATATCTGTATTTCTAAACGTTGTTTTAACTATGTTTTATTAATATGCTATAAAAACATAAATTATTAAACATAGATAAAGGTTTATTTTGTATTAAATACAATAACAATACTTGACAATTTGCATTAAAAAATATAACAAATTTGAAACCATATAACACTGTTGCAATTTAGATATAATCACAGGTTAGCACAAAATTAAATAAGTTAGCTAATTAAATTGTTGCACCTAAATTTACGTATCCAAACTCATAAGAAGTGCTGTGCTACGTTTTGTCCAATGTTCTGGCGAAACACCTCCAGTTTTTAATTCAACTCCAATCATAAAAGATGCTCTTTCTGAAGTCCCCGCTCTATTGGGATAATAGTAGCATGGAGCTACATATGTATCTAAAATAAATTATATATATATATATATATATATATATATATATATATATATAAAAACTTGTGTTTTAAAAATCTTTTATATTGTTGTAAACCAACGTACTTTTGGGTACTTTTTTCTTATTTTCAACTGGTTTAAAATGTATTATTGGCATAGAACAAACGAGTTGCATCGGAGCGGCCTCAATCAAATGCGATCCTTTCACTTCCCAACCGGCTCCTTGCAAGTACAATTGATTTACATAAACGCCTTCCTTAACTGTAGGCAACAAATTGGGATCGTTGCTTGTAAACACTGTAAATTCCCAACTCAAACTGTCCACCGAAATGCTATTCAATCTAGCAGACGTTTGGAGGACAGCGGTCAAAAATCCAGTTGGAAAAGTAAATGCGCCAATCCAAAATACTTTTGGCGAATGAGCAGTACTCGCCCACGTAGCAAACAAGTCAACCCGAGATGACAAATCACGCGACCAGGAACCTAACGGTTTCATTGAACTGTAGGTCTATAAATAGATTACATAAAAAAAATGGGGCCGTCTTATTTTGAGACAACGTACAAAATGTTTAATCAAACAACACATTTGCATGTAAAATTACAGTGCCCCTAGTTACTTATAAAATTCAATTTTATATTGTAAATATACTTGCACTTAAGTGCATAGAATATTTTTTACAAATAATTTTAATAATGAAATTAATTTATATTCATTGTTAAATGAATTTTTGGTACATAATACTAATTATAATTAATAAACTAATCATTAATAAAATATGTAATTTAATAAAAATATATAAAAGTACATAAATAACACATTTCTTTTATTTATTAATGCTAATTCAAAAATAAGCTATTATTTCTAATACATTTGTTTTCTGTGCATTTAAATATCAAACATTTTTAATTACGTTTTTTGATAGGCAATGGTTGTATTTGTTAAATACCAAAAATCCTTTAATATTATCTGTGAATTTTCTTACAGTCTTAACTTGGAGAATTTAGTACCATTAAAATCTTTAGAAAGATATGAAAATAATCTACTTGCATTGATAACCGATATTGCATCTACAATGTAGACGTAACAAAGAACATTATTCGGACACCAACACACAAATACACATAATCATTGTAAAAAGCAACTCACTCTGCTCCATTGCTGAGGCACGTGTGCACCATAGATTGCACTAAACACTTCCTCCAATTCCGAAGACATTACGACCAATCCTTGCACACCCTTACACAAATCACTAAGCTGTTGACGCATCAAAACCAAAAGTTTGTTGTATCTTTGAATTTCTTGTAGCAAAACAACGACAAAAGGTGAATGGTCTGTAGAAAATATTCGCACCGTTCCTTCGTAATCAATATCTTCCGGCAATTGTTTTTGCAAATTATCCACCAACTCTAACACTTTTTCTTCCCTAGTCATTCCAGTAGCTTGAGTAACCTGAAAAAGCAAATAAAAATATCTTTGAGCTATACTTTTAAAGTATAATTATATATATATATATATATATATATATATATAGTTTGGATTAGAAATGATTCAATCTAGCCAGTCCCAAGCCTGGATAAAGGAGGAGGGTTTGAGCGCGCAAGGTTGGCAACCTGGCCTCTGTAAAAATTTATACTGCTGCGGAAACAATAAAAAATGACGTCATTCCGGCAAACAACGTTTCTGAATGGCAAAGTTACCAGATGACAAGGTTGAGTGAAAACCGAAAGAAAGCGCAATCTTCGATTTGCAGAATATTTAACGCCAACGAGACTTTGTTATTGTTGTTGTTGTTTTGCTGTAATTGTTGTCTTATTGCCCCATGCTTATTCTTAAAGCAAAAGGGTTTTGTATAATATATAATATAATATAATATATGTATATATAGCATTAGACTAACTTGGGGTTGTAATGAAAGCAACGTGTCTAATAGAACTCTAGTTTCCTGAATTTGAGAAGTAATATCGGCATTGGCATGTTGACAAAACGCTTCGGGATGATCGATTTGGGGAAACATGGAAACAAATTCTCTGTACGCATTCAAACTTCCATCTCTTGGAATGTAATAATGAGGCAGCGATGACAATTTGTAAAATGCCTCAACTAGGACGTCTTCCTTGAAATAATCGCCAATGTACGTACTCAACAGTCGACGATCCCAGTCGTCTGTCACGTGTCCACCGTAATTTATATCGGCAATCAAATATCTTAGCGCTTCCCAGGGCGTTTCGTCGTACTGATCCAAATAGATACTCAACAAATGTTCCGAAACTTCGAAATCGGAATCGTTAAATTCGTACGGAATGTTCCAGCCAAGCATGAGAAATTTGCGACGTTCCAGCAATACCGAATGGAAGTAGCACAAGGAGAATAGAAGTTTTTTGTATTTTTCCGGCTTGTGACATGCAGTAAATTGGTCTTCCTGCCAAAAATACGTAAGCCATTGACAATATACCGTTTCAATCATATTTTCATTTTTACAAAGTCAATTTACAAAGTCTTAATCACTTGTTCTACCCAGGTACAAATAATTATAAAAAAACAGAGAAATAAGAACAATTTTTATAATTAATCAAAAATAATATATTTAAATATAACAACTAACAATGTGTGGTAAATTTACATTTTTCTTTATTTTTAATAGAGGGAACCGAGTGCACAGCGGTATAACTGGGTTTCCTCTTTAGCGGGTAGGTGCAAGCATAGATTCAGGATGCTTAAAAGGTATCTTAAGGTATATGTATATCATATGTAGCCGTTCGGATAAGGGAGATAACCTTGACAAAAAATTAGGCGGCCTCGTCAATCTTTGCGAACAGTGGCGGCGTCACAAGGATGCCATCCACTAGCCGAGAAACTTTATTATTTTTCCGTTTGTTACGCTTATCAAGCCGTTGAAGTCAATCGTTTTATATGCCGTATAAATATGGGAAATAATAAAGAGGCGATCACGTCACCAACGAAAATAAATAAATGAACTTATCAGTTTTGTGAACCGAACCATTAAGTATAGAGTCTCAAAGCAAACAAAAATAAAAACAAACCAATAATTATAAAACAATAGCATCAATAATATTTACATTTACTAGGATTTGAACCCATGCCCACCGAGGTCCAAACTCGAGCAATGTACCGCTAGACCACCCCAGCACAATATTCATCCTAATGAACAACACCTGGACTCAAATATGGTGGGGATTGAACCCGTGCACCATGCCCCCGTTTGACAATACTAGAATGTCCACTTGCTGAAACATACTTCCCGTCGAACATTCAAGCAGTTACAATAAAAAAATACCGTGTAACAATTGAATTACCTTGATCAAATGATACAAACGTTTCATGTTGGATTTCAACCCTTTGGGCGGCTCAGTAGTCATCTTGATTCCAGCTTGCAAAATAGAAATGGGAAATTTGGGATTGGGACTGGAAGAAAGCCACAGCCGAAAGTCACTGTGCGTTTCATCGCCACCCAATTGTTCAATCATTTTGTCCAAAGCAGGCATCCACGACAAAGACAAATGACAATTGGCCAAAAATACCCAATTGCCGTTTTTGACACCTTCGGTGATGAGCCTCGTTGCAACTGGTGCCTGACCTTGACCCAGCGATAATGCGTTGAATTTTTTGGCCATACCGCAGTTTTCAGCAAGCTGCAACAATCCAGCACTGGGATCGACACCAGGCGATAGGACAAAAATGAGCGGTGTTCGCTGACTACTGTCGTCGACCACCTGACGCATGTCGAGTACTGGAGGTTCGACAAACCGATTGCCCAAATTATTCATAATGAAACTTGTAGCGCAAAATGACAATCGATCGGGTCTCAACGATCGAACAATGAGCATTCGTTGGAAATCGTTAATTGAGTTGTCCCACTCGCCAGGTAGCGGACTTTTCTCGGGTTCGGGCATAGTGTACCACGCATTCCAATCGCGTGAATATTGCTCAAAACTGGTAACCAATCCGTGAAAATTTGACAACTTGTCTAATTCTGTAACATTGTCCCAACATTGTTCCGTAATCCACGATGTACACGGGTTTTCAAATTGATTTTCGCGATCCAATACAATGCCTCCACGCAAAAAAAAGTTGTATTCTTCCTGAATCAGTTTGCCTTCGGCTTCCAATATTTGCAAACAAATGTGGAATGAAAACAAGAGTTTGTGACGTTCGAACAAACCGCGACACGTGTAACGATAGACCGCATACGTGTGATAATCGTTCAAATTCACAATCCGGTCGTATAATTTGCCAGACCGAGGACTTTTGTCGATGCTGAGGATAAACAAATCGATGTAGGCCTCGAGCGAAAATTGATACATGGGATCAATGCGACTCATGTCGTTGAGAACGAAAAACAAAATAGAAGCGCGTTCGGAACATGGACGATAGCCTTCACGAGCTGTATCTATTTGAATTTCGGTTTTTTCGGCTACTTCCAGTTGTTCCGTAACTTCCTAACAATGGGAAAAGTATTGATTAATTAATTATGCAAGTGTGCATCATGATAATAGTGTACGGTAACTATTATGTACCAACTATTTTTTGCTTTTCTATAAAAATGAACATCAGCGGTCGATATGTATATGTAAAAGACAAAAATCCCAAAAATTTCAAATTCAAGTCTATCTTTGGGACAACCCAGTTTTATAATATTTTTTATAAATAAAATGACAATAACAATTTAGTCATATACACAATATACTTTCTGAAAAATAGTTTAAAAGTAATCATCATAATAATAGCCATTATTCAAATTTTTAAAAAACACACAAAATAAAACTATTAAAAATGTATGTAAATATTTAAAATAAAAGTAATTTCTAATTATATTTGAAAGAACACAGTATTGAATTATTTTTATCTTTTTTACAATACCATGCTACTTTTAATAAAAAACCAAACACAATCTTCTCATTTCTCAATTATTATTTTTTGTTTCTACTACTTTAAACGTAAACATACCTTTCAGCAATAGACATTGTAACAAAGCCGAACGTGGTCCCGCATTTGGTACCGGTGGTGGGAATCCACCCAGATTCGAGTCAAGCGCTGTACCGCTAAACAAGGGAACAATCGTAGACAAAACGACATGTCCGGGCAAGCCCAAATGCGGACCGTCGCAGGTTTCAATACGTCTAGATGCAGTGGCCAGTCTCGACCTGAGGTCAGAGCATTCGCAATCGCCCTGGTCCCGGCGCCAAGTACTTTTTTCATATCATGACAAACAGACATACCGTCGACGTAGACTTGGATGTTTGCAGCGTATTCACCAACTGTTCGTCGTCCAACAAAGATCCTTGTGATTCGTTGAGCAGACGCAGTATTTCGTCTTCGAGCTCGTTCAATTTGGATTTGCCGGCAGCTATTCCAATCACCAAGTTGTCTTTTTGTTCTTCCAATTCAGGACGCTCTTTGCGTACGACGATTCCCAACAATTGGGCTTCCAAGCCCTGTTGTTTGACTGCAAAATTTACAATCAAACTTTTCGAACATATTTCGGGCGTGTAGTGTGGATTTGGCAATTTGGTTGTAATGTAAAATCTAAGTATTTTTTAAAAATAATTGATAAAACATTTATCTTTTTCTGTATAGTACATTTTAAAAATTGATACTGCTACCAAAACGTGGAAATTTTAGCTAAGCCAAAAGAAAACGCGCATTCGGTGCCGGTGGTGGAAATCAAACCTACGCCTACTCAGGTTCAAGTCGAGAAATGTACCGCAAAATCACCCAGTCTTTAAATGTAGTAAATTGTATTAGTCAACAAAATTATTGTTATTTGCAAACTGCAATTCAAGAAAGATAATCCAGTATTTGACAAGGAGGTTACATTCATTTTGATTAATGATACAGTCATCTCTTCATTATTTTCCACATTTATACGGCATATAAACGATCGACTTCGATGGCTTGATAAGCGTAACAGTCGTAGAAGTATAAGCAAAGTTTCTTAGATGATTGACGTCGCCACATTATGCAAAGATTGACAAGGCCGCCTGATTTTTTATCAGAGATATCTCCTTTAGCCCAACGGCTATATATGGTATACGCATAACTTAAAATACCTTTTTAAGTATTTTGGAAGTATGTTTGCACCCATCCGCCAAAGCGAAACCTGTGTACTTGATCCCTGCTGTTATTAGTCTAGATGCATATGGGCACCTTTTTAAAATTTGTCACGGGCGTATAGCTGAATTTGGGAAATAGGAAATTTTTGCAGAAATAATAATTTTAATTCAGATTCTTCATCCTTTGATAACCTTCTCTTGTTAGCATATAAAGCAATTTCTTCACTGGAGCATGTGTGCGGTTACAACATATTCATCGTTCTTAACTCTAACTGTAAAACATTCAGAAAAATTTAAATTTTTATTTCTACCAAAAAATATATAAAAGTAAAGTTACTGTGTCTTACGATAAAACGTACATCTGTAAAAACTTTTATATGTAGAAATCTGTCATCTCCTCCACGGTTTTGTCAAGATACACAGTAATTAAACTTACTGTTGGTATCTATTTTTCCACATCCTTCCAATTAGAATAACCGCGTCAAGTCCAGGCCGGTGCACAAAATATACTTTACACTATAATTCAGCGTTAAAAAACATTATAAAAACAAAACCAAACATTTGAATACTAAAGTATCGTTTATTAAAGGAACGTTTTTTTATTTTCTCAAAATTGATTACTTTGATATAAACGTGTCTTAGGAATTAGATTTGAATCTTGCACCAAACTAATATTTACAGTAGGTCTAATGCATGGTTTAGGATACAACACAATAATCACAATAAAAACTTTTAACTTTCATTTGCAAAATGTTGAAAAGTTAAATCTTTCACAAAGAAACAAAATAATGGTATTTTTGTTTCATTTGGCATTTGATTAGATTGACTATCTCAAATAAATAAATAATTTTACAAATAGATAGTGCTCAAAACTTTTAAGATTTATTTTAAGGTTAATCTATAACAGTAGCACAATTATTTTGCAACCAATCGGGTGTACTGTGAATTGCGCAAACACACCTACCTAAATTTGTCCGAATATTCAATTTCCTTGTCGCCCAATTTCATGACCAACGTTCCGCCCACTTTGATGAGCGACTTGTTCAAGATAGGATCCAACGCCTGATCGAGTTGTTCCTGGACGTTTTGCAGTAGGACTGCCTGGCCAAATTGGATAGCCATTTCTAGGATGCGCATGTAGTCGGGCATTTGCAAATCGATAATTTTCAATTCTTTGCCTTCCATTGACTTTATCCAACGCAAAGCTTGGCACTGGGGATCGACCATCAAAGGCCACCGACCGCCGCGAGTTACGATGACGCCGTTTTCGACCGAAAATTCATCACGTGGCAAGCCTTGCAAATTCCATTCTCTAACCTGACGAGTCGAACAAGGCAATCAATAGGGTGTTCTCAAGTTGGAATTAAAACGATTGACATTAAAAAGGCCCGATTGTGTTTATTACAACCAATCGCTTGCGCGCCGCAATGGCCTCGTTGGTAGACAGCTTAACTCGACACTGGGTAGAACATGAATACAAAGAAGAGCTAAATGCGGTCTCTTGTTTGGTTACGTACTAAACACTATGTTTCTCGTAAAACATTCAATTAAAAAATTGTATTTATAGCATGATTGAGTGAATAATATACCTGACTGCCGGTCTTAAGCGTGGGTTGAAATTCAACCAATGGCACAATTTCTACAAGGTCATCAACAGTGTGAATTTCGACGTATTACAATGATTCCATTGAAGTAATTTGAACAACTTACTGTATAATATAACTGCGCCTTACAATAACTTATTCAAAGTATAATAATTTTGAATTATTTTTTAACTTCAACCACATGTTTAGCGTATTGACTATATTTATATTCATTATCATACGACATTCTATATTTCATTTTGTTCCCATTATTTATACTACTATGTTTTGTCATTTTATTTATTTATTTTTATTGATAGTGAAAATGTATTTTAGTACTGAATGTATCTCTAGTGAAGTATTAAAGCTTAATAATAATTATAATTATAATAATAATAATAATTATTATTATTATTATTTGGCTAAATAACTATTTAGGTGCCATACATGTTAAACTCTATTTTTAAAATTTTATCTAGCATTGTTTAAATAATTAAATGCAGTTCTTCATAAGTTTCTATGATAATTAGTAGCATTTTTAAAAATAAACTTAATCCAGTGTTTTCCAGTGCTTCTTTCCTATTTTTACCACTTTAAGTTCTTTACGGGAAACATCTTTCAGCCGTAGACACTTTAGTTAACCGAACGTAAGTCTGCGTTCAGTGCCGGTAGTGGACATCGAACCCACGCCTAGCCAAATTCGAATTGAGTGCTCTACTGCTATACTACACAAGTAGTATTTTCAACCTTAAGGCCCAACCCAAGTAAGTGAATACTTTCAAAATAAAATAATTTTTTATATTCATCTTAAAGCTACGCAAAATATAAATAAACCTTCAAACACATGACTTGTTTCATATTTTTTTTGGTTGGTGACGTGGTCACCTTTTCACTATTTCCAATATTTATACGACATATAGAACGATCGATCTCGATGGCTTGACAAGCGTAGACAAACGTGGAAGAATAACAAAGTTTCTTGGCTGGTAGACGGCATCCTTGCGACGTCGCCACTCTTCGCAAAGATTGACGAGGCCGCCTGATTTGTTGTCAGGGTTATCTCCCTTAGCCCAAGAGCTACATATGGTATACGTATACCTTTAGATACCTTTTAAGTATCCTGGGTGTATGTTTGCACCCACCCGCCGTAGCGGAAGCCCAGTTATACCGCTGTGCACTCGAATCCTGCTGTTATAAGTCTAGATGCCTAGGAGCACCTAGTCCAGGATGCACCACGTGGAGGACTAACAGTCAGGAATATCACCATCATTGGAAATTGAGACTTTATAAGCATTACTCAAATCCTCAGAATCATTAGCATCCATATTAGTTTAGTCAAAACAACATCTGCGTCCTACATTTACGTTAAAACAGTAAAAATAAATAAAAAGTACACAATTCCTTGTTATAAATTCGTTGAACTAATTATAAATAAAGTAAGTTTTTATCACCTGCGTTGGATCGGCCATAAAGTCGTCAAACATAAATTTTTCGGAAACTGGAACATTTTCCGCATAGACCAACTTGAGCCAATGGTCGAGCAAGCGTTCGCGGTATTGACTCAAAAACGGCCCCATGTACGAAATGAAAGCGGCAGACAACAAACAATCGCCCGGCAAATATTCGATGCGCTTGCGCAAACTTGCCACAGTCACCTCCCATCGTTCCTTTTCACCGGCCAATCCGCTCACCAACTTGTTGGCCCGATCCAACATCTTTTCGGTATGTTCGGCCTTTTTGCGCAATTCTTCTTTTTGTGTCATCTAGACGACCAATACTCATTAGTATGAAAAAAATTCTACAAGTTATATAATTGTTATTACTTTAATCATACTAGTAATAACGTGGAAGCAAACAAACAAGATGGTGGATGTTTTTTATCGCCGGTGTCTTAAAAGTATTTTAAAGATTATCTGGTGCGATCACATTTCAAATGATGAAATCATGAGAAGAACTGACTCTCGTTCACTACATGACATTATTACAATTAGACGAAGAAAATTAGTTGGTCAAATTCTACGTTTACCGCACGCGAAAGACCAGCAAGAACGGTTTTGGAATAGACAATTGTAAATGGTAAAAGAAAGGTTGGCAGACCACAGAAAACGTGGCTAAAAGCCATTCGGGTAGATCTCATTAAAATGAATGTTTCATGGGATCAAAGAAGACGTTTGGTAAAATGTTCAACTACATGGAAAAATTTTGTTATCTCATGTTCTTTTTAAACTATGGGACTTTGTCGCTTTTGTAATACCCCATGCTTATTTATAAAGCAAAAGGGTATTGTAATACTAATTACAATATTATTATTATTATTATTGGCAGTAGTATCATTAATATTGTTTAATACATTTGTACTTCTCTGTTATCATATTTATTATTACAGACAGACAAACTCTAAACTCATGTATAATGAATTATTTGCATGCTAAAGCTAACCTTTTCTTGGTACTCCTGTTGTAATCGGAGCATTTTTGCATTGACGTCGTCCAGTTTAGCTTGGGCCTCAGCCAACAAATGTTGTTTTTCCTGAAGAACTGCTTCGGCCTGTTTCATACGTTGTCGCTTGGGTTCGACAATGCGATAGACGCGACCATACACATCCATTGCTCTGACCCACATGCACAACGATTTGGCTGCGCTCGATACCTGATTAATTCACAATGTGAAACGACAGTGGCTAATCGTTTACATTCATTCATTTTTATTCATTTTGGTTGTTGACGTGGTCACCTCTTCATTATTTCCAATATTTATACGACATGTAGAACGATCGATCTCGATGGCTTGACAAGCGTAGACAAACGTGGAAGAATAACAAAGTTTCTTGACTGGTAGACGGCATCCTTGTGACGTCGCCACTGTTCGCAAAGATTGACGAGGCCGCCTGATTTTTTGTCAGGGTTATCTCCCTTAGCCCAAGAGCTACATATGGTATACGTATACCTTTAGATACCTTTTAAGTATCCTGGGTGTATGTTCGCACCCACCCGCCGTAGCGAAAGCCCAGTTATACCGCTGTGCACTCGGACCCTGCTGTTATTAGTCTAGATGCCTAGGGGCACCTAGTCCAGGATGCACCACGTGGAGGACTAACAGTCAGGAATATCACCATCATCCTCAGGATTATTATGATTCCACGTATTTATAATTGAATTGGAAAGTTAACACTTGTTTATATGGATAATTTGAGTATATTAATCATCTTGAAGATTTGACCTATGCACCACGTGGAGGACGAACAGTCAGGGATATCACCATCATTGAAAATTGAGACTTTATACGCATTACTCAAATCCTCAGGATCATTAGTATCCAACTCGAACCTTGTCGAAATTATACTAAAAATGATCATTTTGTTTAATTATATGAAATATGAACTCCACCGTATCCGGTCGCAAGTTTGGTTGAGACAAGAGGAGCTCATGTGTTGTAACCTGGTCTCTTGAAAAAAAGGTTAAACCAACTACAGGAAGACTTCATTTTGACAAACTACAGCAAAATGGTGGAAGTATAATTCTGATGACAAGGCTGAGTAATAACCAACATTTATACGGAACATTCTTGTTGTCCCATGTTCTTCGTAACTTAAAAGTTTTGAAATAGTAATAGTAGTATAGATATGTTTATAAATGTACAAAATAAGCATCAAAATTTAATACAGTGAAAGAACGATATAAAACATATTGTATATTCATAATTTTAACAATAAATAATTATTGAATAAAAACCTAAAATTGCACTAACAGATGCCCACTGTTGTTATCAGTCTAAAGCACCTACACATACATTTGGATGACTTGTCTAAGTATATAAAGACGTTTTACTGAAAACAAACATGCAATTGCCATCGGATATGCCAACAAAATAATATTTTTTTTGGTTTCTATAAGCTTCCTTACCTTGCCGACAAATTCCGGTTGGAAATCGTCATGAGAACAATACTGTCCAATTTTTTTTAGCGTTTTGTCAGTAATATTGTCTTTGTCAAAATTGATAAGTTGTTTGATGAAATCCTGTTCGCCCAAATGCCGCTTTGCTTCTGCCCAACTTGGATCACTCTCGCGCAAAATCATTACTGCTTCCATAACCTTGAAAAGAAAAGAATAGGCTTATTGAATCAACTAAATCAACAATTGGGTAGGGGGGGATAGTTTCCACAAATGTCGTTAATTGACTTAGTATTCTCCAGCAGAATTTACAATTTAATGGAGCCATCATGTTAAAAAGATGTATTGTTAGTAATAAAGAATGTAAATTAAGCATTACTGTTTTTAATTATTGACGTAATCATCTCTTTTTTATTTCTATATTTGCATTTGAAACAAATGTAAATAAATAAGGAAGGTTATTGGTTGATAGATAGCATACTTACAGCCGTGCTACTGTTTGTAAAACGTCACGGAACTGCCTGATGTTTTGTTAAGGTTATCTCTTCCCTAACGGTATATTTCAAGATACTTTTTAAATATCATGGGTATATACTTGCACTTATCCAATAAGACGAAATCCCAGTTGTACCGCTGAGTACACAGTTCCTACTGTGTTAGTCCAGACTTTAGTCCAGACTTTGTCACATGAAATTGCCAGTCAGGATTATCGCTATCATTACTCACTACCATTACTCAAATACTCATTTATATACAATGTAACATCAAAAATTAGAATAAAAACAAATATTTCTAAATTATTATGCAACTAAATACATGCCATTTTGTACAATTTATTTCAAAATTGAACTTTATTAATTAAAAATATTGCCACAATACAACATTTTTGAGCTTAAACATAGTTACTGTTATTTCAAATTGCTTAAACAACTTTTAAATTAGTGCATAAACTAAAAATTTGATAAGTTTATTAAGAAATTGTACAGAGATTTCAACCAATTGAAAAAAAATATAAACTACTAATATATGTGTGGTGATAACTGTACAATTTACCCAAAGTATTTAAACCAATTAAAATAAAATAATTAGCAATTTTAAAAAGCACTATTATCCAAAATATAAAATTAAAATAAATTATTTTATTTAAAGTTCAATTTGTATCAAAAGCGCTTCAAATAGTGTACAAAAATATCTATCTTGCAATACAAATAACTCTACATAAACATGCATCTCTCTCTCTCTCTATATATATATATATATATATTTATATATATATATATATATATATATATATATATATATATATATATATATATACAAATATTACTAAATTATAATTCGAAACCAGTTCAACAATTCAACATTTCCCAGCCTTACCTTTTGCACTAGGGCCGGTGGTTTTCCATAAGACTTAATTTCCGTAATGTCCTTTTTGTTGAGCGATTCCAAAGCCTGGATGGCGGCCTCGAGGGCGGGCATTGCCTGTTCCAAATCTGCCATAGCCAGTTCGGCCATGTGAATGCACTTGGCTTCGTCCACTTTTATTCGTTCTCTCGTTTGCATCACAGACTAGGCACGTAGACCAATACAAAAATGTACAAGGGTTTGTCAGTTGTACAAAGCAAAATAAACGTTGAAAAGCAACACAAACTATAATTAATCATCACTAGTTGTTTTCGTTACTATATTCTAACGGTTCTATGTCTAAATAATTAATTACTGAGGTGCCTTTATCGATTTCGATAAGTTTATCATATTTCATTAAAGTGTTGCGTTTTATCTACAAACGAAACAAATTTGTAAACCCCTTGCCATATATAGTTCAATTAAACAATTTCAGTAATAAAACTAAAAACATATTGTTTGTGCTCAAGTTTCTCGAAAATTTAAATTATTTTATTTTATGTTTATTACTTTGAATGTATTACAAGAAACATCTCTCAATAGTGGACATTTTATCGAAGCCGAACGTGGGCCCGCATTTTAGTGGGCCGGTGGTGGATTCGAACCCGGATGCCCACCGAAGTCCAAATTCGAGCGCTGTACCGCTAGACCACCACTATAATTAACGAATCCATGAGACCATATACTCAGTTTACGCAAAATTGCACAAATAATTCGTAATCCATTTTTGCACAGAATTTTAAAATTGTATTACTTACGACAAGAAAACGTGTTTACATACCTTAGCTTGTTCGTCTGCTTCTCGTTTCTGCTGGACAATGATGAGTAGATAATCGTCACATTCTTTTTGAAATGCGGCAACCTTAATTTGGGCTTCGGCCAGTTCTTCAGACATGACTGTAAAACCAAATACATAACAAACACATGTTAGAGACTTTAGTAAATTTGAACCTTGGACAATAATCATCATTATGATGTTGCAATTGAAACAGACCTTCCACTTTTTCTCTTGTATCGTTAATTTTCCACAAACCATTGGATAATTTGTCAGCTTTGTTGTTTAATTCTTCACGTTTTTGTTCCAGCAACCTTGAAGTAAAAAATAAATAACATTTGTCAAATTTCAACATTAGGTTTACTTTAAACAAAATAAAATAAAAAACTAAGAAAGAATATTGCTGGTTGTTTAAATTAATCGATTTTTTTTAAATCAAATAACTTGAATATAAATTGGCTTTGTAGTATTGATAAATTGCATTGAACTAAGTTATAATTAAATTACAAAAGTCAAACAAATAACACAAAGCAGGTAATAAAACAACTTTATTGGCACATTTTGACAGTGTGCGCTATTTTTTCTTCTACACTACAACTTACACTTTGTAACTTGTCACCAATTCTAAATAATTTGTTGGAGTAATGTAATTGTATCGACGCAGTTCGAGTAGCATCACTGCGGCCATTTCGTTGACCGAACAGTGCATATTGGCAAATATTTTGGATATACTCACTTGCAATTTGGCCTTGAAAAATGTATAAATTGTTTGGGAAAAAAACAACATTTGAAACAGTTGATCAATTTTTTGCGAGAAAGTATTTAAGTCATAAAAAAACGTACCTGTCTTTTTGCCAGCATTTGAGGCTTCAATAAAAAATTAAAAATATATATATATGTATTAATATTTTGTAAAAATTACGTTTTTTAATTCTTTTTGTAAAACAATTACAATTCGAGACAATTTAACTAATTAATGGATATGCTACTTATTTCAGGTAATAAGTAGACTTACATCTGGGTCGTTGACAATAAGAACGGCATCCTGCAAATATTTTTCGGCCACTTCGAGTAGAGCATCAGACGGCCATTCACAAAACCAGTTAATGGTAGTACAGTTGACAAAAGCGGGATACATGCGAATGCGGTTGCGGAACGGTTCGCCTATCGGACTCATACACAAAATAATGTGCAAATTAGCACGTACACGATCGATAAAGTAACGGAAAATTGACTGGAATGGAAAAATATGAATTCAACTAAGTGAAAGAACAAAATGGCGCTTGTAGTTCAAATTCCAATCATACTTTCATAAAAAAATTAATCATTTACATTGTTTAGAAAATCAAACGTTTTTAGATTTTTATGTGGATTTTATTTCTACATTCGTATAAATAATATTTTCTCAATAATAATAATAATCACATTAATAATGTATCACAATTTTCTACTAGACTATTTAATAAATATATGTTTATTAAAACTCTTAAAAATGAAGGATAACAATAAAGCCTAAATAAGTAATTGGTGTAGTGTAATTGTAGTGTAATTGGTCTGGTAGTACAGTGCTCGACACTAAATGCGGGCCCGCGTTCGGCTTCGTTCAAATATCTACTACTGAAAGATATTTCTCGTAAAATATTTAAAATAGTAAAAATAATAATAATAAATTAATTAATATGCGCAAAAATCTAGCCAGTCCCAAGCCTGGATAAAGGAGGAGGGTTTGAGCGCAAGGTTGGCAACCTGGCTTTTGTAAAAAATTATACTGCTGCGGAAACAATGAAAGATGACGCCATTCCGGCAAACAACAACGTTTCTGGATGACAAAGTTACCAGATGACAAGGTTGAGTGAAAGCCAAAAAAAGCGCAATCTTCGATTTGCAGAATCTTTAATGCCAACGAGATTTTGTTATTGTTGTTGTTGTTTTGCTGTAATTGTTGTCTTATTGCCCCATGCTTATACTTAAAGCAAAAGGGTTTTGTATAATATATATAATATAATAAGTGTTTATGAGGTTATTATTTACAACAATAAGTTTTACCAGAAATATACAATAACGATGATTCTAACAATAAAGAATATTGACAATGTTTAATAAAGGTTTTACTAAAAATAACAAATTAATTTCTTTTAAACAATATTTTTTACTTGCCTTTATAAAGCATAAAACAACTGCAATAGAATTATAAATTATTTCTAATTATAAAATTATTTGTGCATTATTTTATTCAATATTTTGCAATCATCAATTTCAGTTCTAACGCGCGGTATGCACATAAATAACCAACCTATTTTTTGGGGGTATAAATCTATTAGCAAAAGGGTTTTGTATAATATATAATATGCGCAACAATATGCAATAACCTGAGGAGCTTCATCCACACCCTCTTTGACAGCAACGTCAACCAAAGCTTGGCGAACTTCTTCGAATTCTTCCGGTTTGTACAGAATAGGTACTTCTCCCGAACTTAACAAATTATTAATATCTTCCATAAAAGCTTCATCCAAAACCTGACTGTCGGTAAACAAAAAAACGGTAGGTCGGTTTTCAACACCGGCTTGCCAATACATTCGTTTAATATCTGTAGTATGGTATAAAAATATGTATATACGTTATTCGAATATTGTTTATATTTAAAACTTTTTAAATATTTCACAATGTGTATGTTTAATTTAGTTAACAAATGTATTGTTAAAATATAATATAAACATCATGTTTTTTTCATGTATCGTATGTATTCGTCACTATCTTAAAGCTTTTTAATGTCAACACATTTTCATTAAATGCAGTTAGTAAGTTAACCAAACATCACAAAACTGGGTGTTTTTGACAAAATGTGCTTACACGAATAGACAAACATCTAACACCTAATATTATTAAAATAATAAGATAAATGGTAATTTAAAGTTACGTCAGACTAATTCTATAAACTTCTACTTTTCCGGAATCATCTGAGTCAATTACTAGGATATCATTATTCTTATTACTATTATTATTATTCTTATAATAATAATAATAATTATTATTTTTTAAATTATTATTATTAATATTATTATTATTATTATTATTATTATTATTATTATTACAAAACCCTTTTTTTATTATTTCTAAATTTTATGTTTGCTACTTTGAATATTTGCACGAGAAACATCTTTCAGCAGTGGACAATTAGTGAAGCCAAACGTGGGCCCGCATTTTTTATTGCCGGCGATGGGATTCGAACCTATGTCCACCGAGGTCTAAATTTGAGCGCTGTACCGCAAGACCACCCCGGTTTTAAAAATGAGCATAGGGCAATAAGATAACAGCTATAGCAAAAAACAACAACAAATTCCCATAATTCAAAAAGAACATATGACAATAAAAATTTTCCAAGTATTTAAACACTTTGCCAAACGTTTCGTTTGATCCCATGAAACATTCATTCCAATAAGATATTCCCGAATAGTTCTAAGCAAAGTTTTCTGTGGTCTACCAACCTTTCTTCTACCATTGTTAATCGTCCATTCCGAAACTGTTCTTGCTGGTATTTCGGGTGGTAAACGTAAATTTTGACCAAGTAATTTTCTTCGTCTAATTGTAATAATGTCATGTCTCCTCATAATCTCATTATTTGAACTATTTTACAATATAATAAACCTGGAACATTTCAACACTAAAAAGCAAACAAACAAACCTTCACGAAATTCTTGTTTGCGATAATTTTTCGTCACTTCAACTTGGAACGTTTCAAACTCGCAAATATACGAGGCCAGTCTGCTCAAACTCTGACGTCCACTGCCACCAATACCTATAAGCAGCATGTTGCCCCTGGGTTGATTGATAACTCGTGTTATTTTGCAGGCTTTAGAAATGAAATTCAAGAATAAATAATAAACAAACACAATCATTTTAATTTTGACATTTATTCACAAAATACAATAAGGTTTTGTTACGAGATGGGATAATTTACAAATAATAGTCTCTTATAATGTTTAAATTAGTTTTTTTTTTATGTTTGCTATTTTGAATGTTTTACAAGAAACATTTTTCAGCAGTGGACATATTAGCGAAGCCGAACGTGGGCCCGCATTTTAGTACCGGTGGTGGGATTCGAACCCATGTCCACCGAGGTCCGAATTCGAGCACTGTATCGCTAGACCACCCCGGCACAAACACAATACATAATAATAATAATAATAAGTTGTAATAGTGGTAGTAATAATAATAGTAATACGCTTTACTAATCAATAGTTATTAATTATGTTTTGGTAACATTTGGTAACATTTAAACATTTAAACTCGGAAAAACAAACTATGTTCGATAGCATCGCGAAACATGACCAAATCGACGCGGATCATTCCGGGAGCATCATTGTATTCCCTAATCGTGTCGGCCATAAAGCGTCTCAAGCGGTCCAGTTCGATTACGTCTTCGTAAATAAATTCGGGATTGAGAAAATCGGCAAATATTGGCGATTGACGTCCTGGACACAAATTGTGATACGTCTGATCAAAGAATTCACCCAATGCATCGCCAACAACATCGACGTACGCTTTGCGATCTTTTTCGTCGACCATACGATCGCAAAACACCCGCAAGCCTTCGTGAATCCACAAGCGTAGCATGGCATTTCGATTGTCGATAGTTGTTTTCGATGCTCGTAATAGACCTTGAAATATCTAATTGCATAAAATTGTAACAAAATAAAATAAAGTTTAACATTATTATTATTATATTATTATTATTATTATTATTATTATTATTATTATTATTATTATTATTATTATTATTATTATTATTATTATTATTATTATTATTATTATTATTATTATTATTATTATTATTATTATTATTATTATTATTATTATTATTAATATTATTATTATTATTATTATTATTATTATTATTATTATTATTATTATTATTATTATTATTATTATTATTATTATTATTATTATTATTAATATTATTATTATTATTATTATTATTATTATTATTATTATTATTAATATTATTATTATTATTATTATTATTATTATTATTATTATTATTATTATTATTATTATTATTATTATTATTATTATTATTATTATTATTATTATTATTATTATTATTATTATTATTATTATTATTATTATTATTATTATTATTATTATTATTATTAAGCTTTAATATCTCACTAAAGATACATTCAGCGTAATAATAATCATTCGCTTGAATACTACAAAAAATAAAAAATAACAATAAACGTTGATATCAAAGCCACGTCTTCATTAGTTCCAAGTTCGCATAGCATCCCAAATTGCGAAATAGTTGTCAGATGTGAATTAAACTTAGAGGTTAAATAAAAATCCTTGGCTAGAACACTACTTCCTTGTGACAACAAGAAATTTACGAAGTGATCTTCCTTGTGGTGGGGGGGAATTGGGGGTTGACGCCGGTTGACAAATCCACAAACCTAACCGGCGACATGTGGTAAATGGATATCTTGAGCTAACTTTTAAGCATCCTGGGTGTATACTAGCACCTGTTTACTGAGCAAGAATGAAAGACCCGTTATACCGCCGTATACTCGGTCCCTGCTGTTATCTGTCTAAATGCCTGTAGGCACCTAGTCAAAAATGCATCATGTGGAGTAGGAACACTCATGAATATTACTATCTTTGGAATTTGAAACTTTATAAACAGTACTCAAATCCTCAAGATTATTAGTATCTCCTGACTACAAATAAACTATCAATATCATTATTACTGCCTAAATGTTTTAAAGTAAAGCATTTTTTGTTAAACGAGTGTTTAAATTTAATGCTGGTAATGGTACGTTTACCCATACCCACCCAGTTTCTAATCTAGCACTCTACAGACTTTGCCACTCTAACACTAATCCTTTTTATTGTAAAATATTGAACATCGTCCAGTTCTACAATCCCATACGAAAAAAAATTCCAAAATTATATTACACATGCCTGTTAATACCAAAAATACCGCTTCAACGATTGATTCACGTTGACCAAACACACATATCATTGAACTGTGGTGGTATGGAATGATACAGCAGTGTAACTTACTTTAGAAATGTCTCTGAGATTGAACAAATAGTGTATTTTAGTTGGAGTAGGCAAAAATGACTTGATAATAACTGCATACAAATCCAAAGTAGCCAACGTCAAATTTTCACCCATCTTTTTTACATTTTCTTCAAAATCTATCAGTTTTTGTTGAAGCATTGTTCCATAAATGCGTTTCAAATTAACATCCTAAATATAAATTTGAAAGAAAACATGTCAATCTTACTACTAGTAGTAGTAGTAGCAACAGAGTCATTATGATTTATGTAAATAGACGAAAAAAATACGTAATAGTCAAAAAATAGCAAGTACGGTTGACATGTTGACACATACCGTCGGAAAAGTGACGGCAATTTGATGAAAACGCGACTGTAAGCGTGGCGAAATTTTTGTTCGACCTCCACCAGGAGGACCCATGGCAGCCAACAAGTACATGTGTTGAATGCGCTTGAGCGTTTGTTTCGACCTGTCATACCAAAATCCATAGTCGATAAATTGTCGAATAAGTTCTAACGGCGGTTGCGAACCCGACACATCCTTGATGGGCATGTTAAAATCGTCCAAAAATGTCAACATTTTCGTTCCACCCACTGGAACAAAGGTGTCCTTGGTTCGTTTTTCTACACGACCTTCAACGATATCTTGAATGTTATTCGAAGTGGTCTACAACACCAAAAAGACACATTTCTAAACGTTTTAATTCCGTTTCATCTATTTCAAATGGACGCAATAAGTTGTAGTTGAGTTTATTATAAGTAGGATAGAAATTGTTAAAAAATTAAATCAGACGTTTCATAAATTTATGCATTACTTAAAACTAGTCTGTAAAAGTACATTTGGATTATGTATAGATGCGACAATGCACTTTGCATAAAAGCAGGTAAATGATTTTGTTTAAGAGTATTTGCAGATATGGAAATAATAAAAGATAATCTTATCACTAACCGACAAATAGAATATTCAACGTAGTTTAGAAAGCTTTTCTTTTAATAATTATTTACTTCCTCTTCTTTTTTCCTCTTCTTCTTCGTTATGACTTTTTTTCAAATTCCTCCTCCTTGGATAGCCTTCTCCTGTCCAGGATTAATTGCAATTTCTTTACTTGAGCATGTGTTTTCGTGCTTCGAATTCGGTGCGGCTATAACATATTTAACGTTCCTCAGTTTAACCGTGCTGAACAATTTTAATTTTTAATTCTACAAAAAATTACATAAAAATGAAGCTACTTGGTTTTACGAAATCCGGTACTTTGAGATTCTTGCTTTTGGTAAAAAGTGCATATGTAAAAAAATTTCTTGTATGGAAATCCTTTAACTCCTCCATGATTTAGTTCAGATACACAGTGATAAAACTCACTATTGGTATTTGTTTTAAAAGCTAGAATAGCATTTTTTACCTCCTTCTAATTGAAATAACTACGTTTAGTCCAGTCCGGTGCACCAACTAACGCCATTGCAAATGAGGCGAGAGCAAAAAAAATTTGCATTAAATAGTATTCAAAATATCCAATTACAGCTTAACTAGAGAAAATAAACCAATCAGAGAACAGAACCCACATCCAATAAAATTTACTCAAATTATATGACGTACAACAATTGCCTATAATCAATTTATACAATTGTTATCCTATAAACAAACCATCGAATGCATTTATAGTTTAAAAGCCAACAAGTACACTACAATTAAATTACTATTACTTCTTGTTACGTTTTATTAAAGACAAGAAATATAGGAGTGGTTTAGCCATACAGCGCTTGATTCGAACTTGGGTGTGCCTAAGTTCAATCTCCACTACCGGTCCACTAAATTCGGATCCACGTTCGGTTTTGCTAAATTGTCTAATACTGAAAGATGCGTTTCCCATAAAACATTTAAAGTAGTAAAAATAAATGAATAAAAATACGTCAAACTAATAGAGAACTGTGTTGTTTGTTAAAACATCACATAAGCATAAAGATAAGCGCTTAATTTTTATCTATTTACCTGTGCCGACAAATTGATGGTAAGATTGGACCATTCCAACGAATTGAGTTCATTTAGCAAATTTGTAGCCAACGACGTCTTACCGGTGCCCACTGAACCAACCAACAAAATAGGCCGATACTGACTCACAATTTGCTTCATCATAAAATTGTAGCGCACGGTGTCGACTGTGGGAATGACAATTTTGTAAAACGGCTCTCTGCAAAGATGTATCGAAAATGGAAAAAAAACCCGACAATTTATTTGTAAAAACATTGGTGTACAATTATTGACAAAAATGTAGGATAAAATATTCAATATTTTAATAGTTTTTTTTTGTTTAATATTTCTGTGCATAATTAACTATTACCTAAGTAGCATATTGTGATTGCTTATTCATATGACATTTTACTTTATTTTGCTTACATTATTTGTACAGCTACTTTTTTAATTTTTGTTGTTATTATTTTTTATAATGATGGTGAAAATGTATTTTACACTGAATATACTCTAGTGAGATATTAAAGCAATAATAATAATAATAATAATAATAATAATAATAATAATAATAATAATAATAATAATAATAATAATAATAATAATAATAATAATAGTAATAATATTAATAATAGTAATAATAACAATAATAATAATAATAATAATAATAATAATAATAATAATAATAATAATAATAATAATAATAATAATAATAATAATAATAGTAATAATAATAATAGTAATAATAATAATAATAATAATAATAATAATAATAATAATAATAATAATAATAATAATAATAATAATAATAATAATAATAGTAATAATAATAATAGTAATAATAGTAATAATAATAATAATAATAATAATAATAATAATAATAATAGTAATAATAATAATAATAATAATAATAGTAATAATAATAATAATAATAATAATAATAATAATAATAATAATAATAATAATAATAATAATAATAATAATAATAATAATAATAATAATAATAATAATAATAATAATAATAATAGTAATAATAATAATAATAATAATAATAATAATAATAATAATAATAGTAATAATAATAATAATAATAATAATAATAATCATAATAATAATAATAGTAATAATAATAATAGTAACAATAACAATAATAATAATAATAATAATAATAATAATAATAATAATAATAATAATAGTAATAATAATAATAATAATAATAGTAATAATAATAATAATAATAATAATAATAATAATAATAATAATAATAATAATAATAATAATAATAATAATAATAATAATAATAATAATAATAATAATAATAATAATAATAATAATAATAATAATAATAATAATAATAATAAAAGAATTCGCATACGTAGTTGCCTAGATTTCAGAAAATGCAAAAACAGAAAATAATAAAACTACAATAGATTAGTAGAAGTAACACTAATAATCATTATAATTTATAATTTTGTCGTTTTGTAGTTTCTTACTAGAATCAATTTGAAACAAAGGTGGGCCTGCATTTAGTACCAGTGGCAAGATTCAAATTCCTACCACAAAGGTACGTACTTGGCAACTTACGCATTTTGCTCTGCAACTGCATTAAAACATGCCCAACAATAATATATCTAATAAAATTTAAAACCTGATAAACTTGCATGTGTTTCAAATATTCGTGTTTTAATATAAACCGAATAAAAAACCTCTTGGTTTCTAAGCATTTTTACAAACCAATTACCGCACTAACAATACGATACACTTTCATTTAAACTTAATTTATTGAAATGTCCATTATTCAAACAGACTTATAGATAAAATTCTTTTAAACCAAACTGTTTACCACAAAGTAATAGTAAAACGTAATAATGAACACATTATTCAATCAATAATTCCCCATTAGAAACATACTCAGGATTGTACTTCCATTCCGATCCCAACATTTCTTCCCAATGCAACCAGGTACGAGACTTAGGATCGACATAGTATTCGTAAATCAAATCCTTGTTGGGAAACATGGATTCAATTTCCCGAATGTATGCGTCGACCTTTTTGCGTCCATCTTCGTCAACGATACAAGCCACCGACCAAATCATGCAAAATTGGAAGGTCATTTCCAACATTTTCAAATAATTGTCGCCGTCGTTCGGATTTACCTTCACAACATTACAACCAACCAACCAATTAATTGCTAGAGGAATTTTATTCGGTACTCAAACATTGCATTATTAGTTTACTAAATAGTTTTGATTTTGGTTTCACAATCCGACTTGACAGTTATACAGTACTTATGAAAAATAACGATAACTGCATACTTGTACAAGCACTTGAACCTCTAATATCCAAATTAAAATTCTTTTATTTTCATTGCTTTGAACATAGAAGGTTTAATAGCACTACAAAAATTTTATTGCTCTTGTTTTGAAAACATTAGGGCTACAACAGTACTTAAACTAAAATCAATATTGATAAGATTGTTGAAATAATGTACAACGTTTTAACAAAAAAACTTACCCACGCCTCTGGACAGGCTAAACTGTCATACAGCGTGCAAAACGAAATAACCGTATTTGTGACGCTCAGTGACAATATCATGTTGCAATGAACACGAATAAATTCCAACAAGTCTTTCATGTACTTGGTAATTAGACGTCGCGTTTCATCGATAAATACTTTGTCCTCCTTCTTCGCCAGCCACGAGTCAACGTAGGGCCACCAACCGAGATCGTCGACGTCGTTGTACACCATACCACATCGCGACACAGTTGCGGGCGAAGCAACGGACAAATCCTGGACTTCGAATAGTAGGGATACCTATAATTGATACACAATCGTCAATTGCATTTTCTTGTTGACATAGACAAAAAACATTTTCAGCCACTTAAAGTAGATCATAAAATTATATATATATATATATATTTCGGGGTAGTCTATCGGTACAGTGCAATATTTTTAGAAGTACCAATATAATTTTTAAATTGTTGTAACTAAAATACACAAAGCGTTTATTTCCAATTTTTAACTCAATTTCAACAATAAATTTTTTTTTTTTAATTTATTTTTTGTTTGCTACTTTGAATGTTTTACGAGAAACATCTTTCAGCAGTGGACATTTTAGCGAAGCCGAACGTGGGCCCGCATTTTAGTGCCGGCGATGGGATTCGAACCCATGTCCACCGAGGTCCGAATTCGAGTTAATATAATAATTAATTTACGTACATTTATTTTCTAAACAATTATACCCAAAACTCTACTGTAGGCGACATAAATATGGCTACAAAAATGAATATGGTTTAGGCACAATGCTAGCTGTCTGACAAGTCTAGAAAGAAATATTGGTTAAAAAATATAATAATGGAATGCTATAACGATTTTTATTACAATTTTGTAGGAAAATGTTGCTTCAAATTACAAAAAAATAGAAGTTATAAAAATTAGTTCCGTGTTCATGTAAGAAACTTGAGCAGATGAATATTTCATACTAATTCAACAAGTTTCAAAGAATACACTTCAAAATCTGCAACTGATAGACAAGGCTGATGAAAAATGGAAATTGTTTCAAAACGCAAGTTCAGACTGTACGGGATAGATGAGATATCTCTATCAAGAAACAATCATGTGGAATTTAATTGATCTCAAAAATGAAACAAAAGCAAAAGAGATCAATCTAACAATCCTCTTAGTTGGAAAATATTTGATCACAAATAAATTAGGTCAAGAAAAGCTGCCCCAATAACAATTATAAAGAAGCAAATGAATCAGGAACAGGACAAAATTGTGAAACAACTGTCAGGATTTAGATACGAATTAGTATTGTTTACTTCTAATTAATGATGGGCAATTGTTCAGATAGGTATAGCATTTTAAAGAAGTACACTGTGTACCCATATAGATTTTGGTAACAATAAAAATATGAGTATAATAAACAAAACCAGAAATATGTATGGATAGCATTTTAATAACTACAACAGCGTGTAATATCAAGTAGAACCAAAGTAGAATAACTAATTTGGATTTTGCACATAGTATGGATGTACTTATCAAAATACCAGATACGTCCCCATAATGCAAATTTTTGATTTGATGAATAAGATATTACATTCGTTAATGCTTTTACATATGCGAAACATTATCGATCAAAATCATGACAAACCGAAATTGGCATTAAAGTCAGGCTTATGTTCTTGCATCCACCAAAAGACAAAACTTTGTTTGTGTGCATTAATTGCCATTTTCATAATTCTATATAGAAGTGAAACGTGGAAGCGAACTAACATGATTGATAAAATGGTGAATCGTATTTATCTTCAGTATTTTAGAAATATTCTAAATATAGTTTTTTTCAATTATATCTCGAGCAATGAAAGTACCTTTCGTCTACTACATGGTATCATCAAAATAAAAAAACATATGATTTGGTTGAAATGAATAATTAAAGATGGTAACAGAAATGTTATTAGACTGTGAAAAACATGGCTAAGAACCATTAGGGAAGATTTAAAACTCAATCATATAGAACAATTTTATTGCATCATCCTATTCAGTGCAGAAGACTTTTGTAATACAATGCAACATTGTATATCAAAAACGTAAACAATTTCAACAAATTGTAATAAATTCCAAATCTCCAATATACCTACTTGCTCTGGCAATGAAATACGTTCGCCGTTTATCAAAGTTAAAATTTTGTTGTCATCCATAACACTGTTCATACTTTCAATCCACAACGTATCAACTGGACCATCAAATATGAGCCACTTCAAAGCTGGTGTATCATCTGACAAATCAAATAATACATTGAAAATGGGTGTAACTGTGCTTTAATAATACAAACCAACTTGTGTGCAATTAATCTACGTTTTCGGTATTCTTTTATGCAATTAAATCTAAACTATGTTACAATGATACAATGCTCTTTAAAATATGAGCTTTAATCTTTTTATAGAGATTACATGTAAACCTCCCATTTTATCTATTTTATTAATCACGCGGTTACCTATTGATTATACCTGTTCCTAATCTTTATTCGTCGATGTTCAAAACGCAACACTTGGGAATAGGGAGTCGAAATATCACCATCTTGGGCAATTAATAGTCTCTCTATATATACATTACTGAACTTTTTAAATCCATCATCTATCTGCACTAAATTTCTACAAATATTTTTGATAATAAAACAAGTAAAAATCGAAGACATCATTCACTTGGCTTGGGTAAACCTTGTCGCTGTACTAAATCATACCGAAACGAATCTTGCCACAACTAGCGAAACATCATTCGTACCGGCACATGTAAGTCGCATGAGACTTGATAGAACTCCGTCTGTCCATTCGTTTGTAGCCAAATTGAATTCGCCATACAATTCGCCCAGCGACAGTGATTTGGGATTCAAGGGATAGTCCATGACGCGTTGAAATCCCGAATTGGACGTTTTGTACAGGAGATTGTGGACCGACTGGAGTATTTTCCAACTGGTCGACTTGCCCGACAACGTTTTGCCCACAATCATGACCGAATGTCGAGACGATTTGGTTTCGTACAGCTGGATAACTTTGTTGACGGTGAACGGAGTTGTGCGCAAATTCATTGTGGCACACGTTTCTTCGATGGCTTTGTTGATCTGCAAACAAACGAACGAACGAACGAACGAACAAATAAACAATTGTAATTGTACCGCGGTACAGCACTCGACTTGGACCTGGGTGGACATCGGGGGTTCGAATCCATCACCGGCACTAATATGCGGGCCCACATTTGGCTTTGCTAAAATGTCCACTACTGAAAGATGTATTTCACGTAAAACATTCAAAATAGTAAAAATAAATTAATAAATATTCCCCTTTGCGCTTTCCTATATGGGTTGCATTTTAGATTTAAAATAACACGGATCACGGATTGAAAATACAAAAATCTAACTGGGTTTTTGCTTTGGTGGAAGTAGGAAGACTTATACGTAGTTTACTTGAAAGGTTTATTAAGTAACACGCATACTATAAGTAGCCGTTGAGCTAAAATATATAACATTTACAATGGCACTATTACACGAATGCCATTTGCTGTCTACACAAGATTTTCTTTGCACATAAAAATAGAAAACAATCGTAACAGATAGTGTGCAAATACGGAAATGTTGAACAAGTGACTATGTAAACCAACCTATTCATCTATTTATTGTACCGGTGTAGTCTAACAATACAGCGCTGAATTCGAACCTAGGCGGGTATGAGTTCGAATGTCACCACCAGCACTAAATTTAGACCGTCGTTCAATGGTCCATTTTATATAAAATATATTCCTTAAAATATTCCTACAACCGGTGCATTATCGCGAGTAATATTCACAGAGCAGGAAGTAGCGTCGCGAGTCACATTCTGCCTTGTTTGAGCTCTGAGGATGGTGTTTTGGTGAATTTAGTCATCAGTATCTGCCCTGTTGACCACGACCTTCAATTGATTTTTGTGAGAGTTTCGACCGCGAGTATATAGACCAGTTAGCCGTGGCCAGACACCCTGGTGAGAAGACGAGCAATTTTCAAACCACCTTTTCTAGGCCCCCGTCCCTAAATAGAACTGCGTGATGATAATACTCAGAGTGACACCGATAACCGTTGTCGCCTTCATGTCAACGCGTTAACGCCTGAGTATCCGTTTGGTCCACGGCTGTTTATTTGGCACAGCCTTATTCACAACTAACCTTTATTGCTAAAGGTTACTCTACTATCCGCCACCTGTGGACGGGCTAAGTAGGAGTCGGCCTCTCTTCTTAGCCGTAAAATATTCAAGCAATAACAAAGCCAAATAATTATATGCTTCCACTTGTCAATACAAGTTATGAACTAAAACCATCACTGCAATAATTGGCATATGCTATAGAAAAATAGGCACGTCCAAAAGTGAACACATATAGTCAATCAATTGTGCAAAATCTTTTGACAATTTGGTTGTATTTTTTCGCATACCTGTGTATAATCAATGGATGGAGGATCAATGCCGGGGAATAGATCACCAATGATGGCCTTGAATAATGGCAAATCTGAAGATGTCAGTTTGGCCAAATTCATATCATTGAGTGACAACAAAAGTATTTCCTCGTCCGAAAATGTGGGATTGTTTCGTTTCTTTTGGCCAGCATATCGCAGTACAGAAACCAAAGCTCTCAAACCGAAATCGTAATGATCTTGTTTGCTCAATTGTTGAACCGTCAAACTGTACAATGTAAAAACCTTTTTGGCCAAAACCTAAAGTACATTGTTTAAACAAAGATAAATATTTCCATCGTGTCAAAATACATGGTACTTTCAAATTGGATGAATTTGTTCAATACATATAAGCAAGTCAACATTTTGAAAAACAATCATGTCTCTTTAAATAATAGAAAATTGTGTTTTTTTAAAATAGCCACAAATGTAATCCAAAGTGTTTTTATTCCAATCCTGTGAAACTACAAAAACGTCACTATCAAAAGTACTGTTACAAATCTTTTTTTTGTTTTCACTCCATAATAAAACCAAACATGTTGTGAACCTTTTCCAGTCCAGTTGAAATTGGAAATGAAAACACACAATGTTTTAATAAAAAGGAATACGTAATGCGCCTTTGAATTTGTACTTGTAAATGACAATTGCTAGCATTATTTGTTTTAATTAATAAAAACTAAACCAACTAAGCTGTTCCTTGTACAGAACCTGCTGCTGTGTTTGGAAAACTTGCCAATCCATTATGGAAACGAAAAAGCATCAATTTAAACACAAAGATGAAAATTTTCCAGTTTGCAAAATGTTTTTGTGTGCAGCTGAAACCTGGACTTTTACAGGATCATGGAGCTTGACAAATTTAAAGCAAAATGTCTCAGATACATTTGGCACAACACCCATTTCGCATCCTGTGTATTTAGAGATTTGACGAAAAGCATCAGTAAATTCGAGATAACTGCCAATTTTACGATCTTCATTCATTGGTATCGTGACAACCAAAATTGCGCTGGTTTGAACACATTCTCCGTAGAAATTCTGATGCAATCTCAATTCATGACTTGTCCAACTGCCGATTGGAAAAATAGGAAAGGTAGTTAGAAACGTGCTTAAACGGATGCTGTTCGGGACGATCTTTACACTATCTTGGAAACAATGGCTAGGTCATTGGACTGACATATTCCTACACACCTCCGAAAACCGTGAACAATGGATAGGAATTATTTGTAATACTATGCGAATTAATGAAGATGTGGCTTTGCCATTAACTTTTGTTGTTGTTGTTATATAAAACCTTATTCGGTCTCATTATATTTTAGCTTCCCCTATTTATATATCACTAACATCAGTGACTCGTTTTAAGAATATATGATTATAGTTGTACCAATTATCATTAATTATCATTTTCGTTGTATTATCCAAAAAAATAGACAAAATGGAACAATCTTTTTCACCTTTGTCATGCTAAATCCTTCTCCAAAAAGCGTAATTTCGGCAATCATTGACGAATCTGGCACAACCATAGCAATAGGTCTAAACATGGCCTTGAGATTGTCAGGCAATTCCGTGCGCCCAGCGTAACCAGGATTCATTGTAATAAAAATGCCACAAGACCAAATCAACTGCAACATCCGACCTTCAAACATGAACATGGACTTTTTTAATGGCACTTCGTGTTGGGCAGCTGCTGCTAGGGCTGACAAAATGGACAAAATTTGTTGGGCTACCACTGACAATACTTCAATGTTGATACTTGAATAAAATAAACAAAATAAATGGTATTGATTCGTACAAATATTGATTGTGGCGGGGGGGAGGGTATTTTATGTGAAAAAAATGAAAACTTACCGATTAAATTCGTCGAAACATCCCCAAGCGCCTGTCTGGGCCAAGCCAGCAAACATGCGTCCCATCGACTTGTAATCTAGACCTTCCGAACAATTGACAACAATGACATAATTGCCCAATGCTTTGCCCAAATCTTTGGTTGTCTCCGTTTTCCCAGTTCCAGCTGGACCTTTGGGTGATCCGCCACGATGCAAGTACAGAGCAGTTGTCAGCGTAATGTAACACCGATCTGTGAGCGGTGTAATGACCAAACGCCCTGAATTTCCCAAATATTCGTAGCCATATTGGAAGCATGTATTGGTTTGGCGAACAAAACAATCATCCGGTTCCTCAAATAGAAAAAAAACATGTCATATAACGAATACATTTAGCCAGATTTTGTTTTGCTAAGCAATGTAATATTGCATTGCAATCATTGGATGGCAATTATATATCCTGAGGATTTGCGTAATACTTAATAAAGTTGCAAATTTCGATAATGCACCTATATTAGCACAGGAGAGACTGAGTACATAGCAATATAACTGGGTATTCGCTTTGTTTGATGGATTTAAATAAATGAATAATCTCACTTGCTACAACATCACCTCCATGTTTGAGCATCGCCGCAGTTATCTCGTCAAGTCCTCCTGCCTTATTGTTTTTCAAACTTTGAATTGCAGAAATCACTTCAGTGTTATCAATACATATTTCCGGATTTTGAGTCACATTCATTTCATTATAATTATCAAAATCTATGATAATATTTGGCATGGGCCAATGAAATACTTCTTTAAAATGCTCTACCCATCTAGATGATTGCTTATCATCTGTTAGAAGTAAACGACCATCTTTTCCTTTGATTGGAATATCGGTGTTCTTTCTAACTCCCGACAGTTGTTTTACAATTTTATACAGTCTTGGAATCATTTTTTGCTGCTGCCTTATCTGCTTCTTTGCATCTGCTTTCTAACTAATCATTCTTATCTTTGCGGCAGTTTTTTTTAACCTCTTTATCTAAAGTTCTATATTTATCATCAAATATTTTCCAAATAACAGGATTGTTAGATTGATCTCTCTCTCTCTAATTTTGTTTTCTTTCTGAGATCAATTAAATTCCAGGAGACTGATGAAATCCATTGTTCCTTTGTAGAGTGACATCTTCTACCTAGCACATTTGCTGCACAGTCTGTAATTGTTTTATGAAACAATTTCCATTGATCATCAGACTTTTCTACCTTTTTCAAATTTTGAAATGTATTTTTTAAGGAATTGTAAAATTGATTTGATAGATGCAGGCATACAACCAGGATACCTAAAATGTAGTTTACGACATATATGTAGCTGTTGGACTAGAGTAATCTCGTCAATCCTTGTGAACAATGGCGCCGTCATAAGGATACCATCTACCGGTTATTATCACCCAATGGTAGTCCAAATACCAAAACGTCTGCAAAAACATCAACTTTTGCTATGTGTACGACACTTGAGCTGTGCTGACATTAAATGTTAAAACCCTCCAATGATCTCTGTTGGCTGCATAGGGTAAACAAACGGATGCCCAATTAAGTAATTCATTTGGACAAGGAGGGTTAGTATAAATAAAAGGACGGAGTTCGCGTGCTACAATATCCGTCCAAATTGTCCGTTGGCATTCTTTTCCATCTGCGTAATAAATGGATTTCCATAGCTATTCTGGCTGAATGAGTGAGCGATCTACATAAAACATGGCCAATCCATTTTAATCGTCTTCCTTTAACTGTGCTAGAGATACATGACCAATAAATGTTAAGTGACTTACAAATAGCTGTAAATAGTTGGAATATTTTATTAGTTATTAAACGAGTGCGTTCAATAGAGGACAACGAGCAAAACCATATGGATCTTAAACAGTTTTGCTCAAAATGAACAAGTTTTTGTGTATCCACTTGGATGAGAGTCCAAGTTTCGCATGCATAAAGTAGAATGGGATGTTTATCCCCGATAATGATTATGATGGACACCATCTACCAACCAAGAAACTCCCTTATTCTCGCGCTGATAAAACCGTTAGACTCAACTGTTTCATAAGTTGTGTAAATAATGAAAGTTGATCACATTGTCAGTAACCCAATAATAATAATAAGAAGAAGAAGAAGAAGAAATGATACAAACGCTAGATAAAAATTATAACACTCAAAACTTACTTTGTCCCAATACAAACGTAGTTGACTCAGCCAATCAAAGGCATTGACATCATTGCAGCCTATTTTGTACAACCGCTCAATGATGTCGCGCTGATGTACTTCTATTACGACCAAGGCGTTAATTTTCAGGCGTTGAAGTTTTGTTAAATTGGATCGAATCGATTCGGAAAACTTTTCCAATACGTTGCGCTGTTTTTTCCTCAATGTCTTCATGGGCTTTTTGTCTTGTCTTTGATTTACCTGGATAATAAAACTCGTGTATCATGTGCAAAAAATACATTGATATAGATGACTGCTTTTTTCACTTATGTTCATTGTTCAAACAAGACTTCGTTTAGCATAAGAATTACTTGGAACATAGAGTATGTGATACTTCCGGTGCATTTTTTTGGACTATCTTGAGTGATAATAACCGGTAGGGAATGTTTATCCCCGATGATGATGATGATGATGATGATGACGAGTATGTGATACTTTATATAATCTATACAATGTACTTTGCTTATGACACTTCTTCAAATTTTAGTAAACTATGTGCATGAAATTCTTTGTTTTTTTTTTGCAATAAATGTAATTTTTTACTCTAAAGCCAACTTTTCTATATTGTATATTTATGAATTGTCCGGTAACCACAAATAACATGAAAAAATTGGCTGTAATTCCAACTCAAAATTTTGTTACAATCACGTCACAAGTAATTGGAGAGTCCAAATACGTGATAGAAATCGACCCCATATCCATGAACTTTCGGGATGCTAATCTCGAGGATTTGAGTACTGCTTATAATGTCTCGATTTTCAATGCTGGTGATATTCCTGACTGTTCATCCTGCACGTGGTGCATCCTGGACTAGGTGCACCTAGGCATCCAAACTAATAACAGGAATGACCAAATGCACAGCGGTATAACTAGCCTTCCACTTCGGAGGGTGGATGCAAGCATACACCTAGGGTACTTAAAGGTATCTTAAGGTATATATGTACCATATGTAGGCCTTAGGATAGTGGCGCCGTCCCCCAATCAAGAAACGTTTTCTACGGAGTCGACCGTTTAATATGCTGTACGAATATAGAAATAATAAATAGGTAACAATATTATCAACCACAATCATTGAATTAATCAGTCAACTTTATAGTGTAGCGCTATAATCTCCTCATCAACCTCGGTACACACACACACACACACACGTATCAACAACAGTTGGAAAAGGACTCACCAACTGCAGTGCTCTCGTTACATCGGCAGTCCACTGCATTTGACTCGACGTAATACACAACTGACCGGGCCAATCTTTGACAAATTTGTCGCGTTTGGTCAAGCATTTCTTTAGAGCAGCTCGACAATCGCGCAACATATCTCGCAACGTTTTGTACATTTGATCTTCGACATCGGCAAGCCACGATTCGACGTTACCTTCCAACTTGATGCGAGATTTGAAAGCCACCTCTTCGCCATCGAGCGAGAACATGGACAAGGCATCTGTAGTCATTGCATTTAGCTACAAAATGAATAAGATGGTTTGTACAATATGGTTGGGACTTGCTTTCTCGTAAACAATGGAAAAGCAGTTAACGCTCCACTTATAACTTACCATTAATAAGTACACAGATATACACATACACAATACAAGCCATGTATATACTAAGTTCAAGCTAAATTTAATGAAGTTACAAATTGGTTTTGTGCACACAAAATGGGTTTTAATGTATGAATGTTATCGGATTCAAATGTTTTCAACATACTGAAGGACTGAGAAGTTATCAACACTTTAATGCAATTATTTCATAATTGTTTTACTTTTTTTAACTGATAGTGAACATGTGTTTTTGTGCTGAATGTATCTCTAGTGAAATATGAAGGCTTAATGTAATAATAAACATTATTATTATTGTTATTAAAATTAACTAAATGTACTAAAAGTGTACGTTCTCTTGAGTTGGACTTTTTATGGTAGATGATAAAACCAACCAGTGACAAAAGGAACCATTAAGATAAACTTCTGTAAGTATGTACTCAAAATTTTATATAATAAGTTGTGAATGGAAAAGTTTCTAACTGTGACCAAATTTGCAGAATTTACACCAATTTACTAACACGATGACGTAATTCAAATCGTATAGTACTAGCTAAATATTGTTTTTTTTCAAGGTCAAGCAATCCCCTTCTGATAAAAATAACGCACCAACGCCACTTACACCCACTCACGAAGGTTGACCAATAGGATTTTTTAAAATTGATTTTTTCTTTTCAATTATCCATATTTGTTTAAACACTGAGGTGCAATAATACCCAACTAATTGCAAAAAAGCAAGTGAATCATTGTTAATCTAGAACTACCTATAAACTTGTCCGCCATGAGCAAGTCGTCTAGAAGAATAAACTGTGGTCAGCATAATTCTCAAGCCTATGGAAAAAACGGTAGATAATAAAACCAACCAAAAGAAAAAGAATTAAAAAAATCCTATTGGTCAACCTCCGTGAGTGAATGTAAGTCACGTTGGTGCATTCTTCTATCAAAAGGGGATTGTTTGACCTTGAAAATGTATATAAGGTGGAAAAATCAATATTTAATAGCACTATACGATTTGTATTGCGTCATCGTTCAAATTTGGTCACACTTTTTGAAACTTTCCTGTCCCCCAACTGCCGAGTAATCACACACACTCACACAAAAGGTTATCTGACTCTTATTCGCTCCTTCTTTCGCAACTTTTTCCCATGATTTTTCCCATGATCTACCGAAAAAACAAACATACAGCACATTTGTAATTCCTTTCTATAGAAAAGTACAATATAGATCACATTTCCCTTGCAAATCGTTTACATTGATAATACTTGCCTTTTCCAATTTCAGCTGATTAATATTGTCAAAGCACTTCTTCAAGTGGGGCATTACAGCTTCGGGATTGCGACCTTGACCCAAAATCTCCAAAAGATCGTCATTCGATATAAAGTAGAATCGGGGAAACAATTGTCTCTTTGTTTCCAAATACATGTCCAACGATTGTTGAATTTCTTCCAAACTGTCCAAAATTTTGTTGAGTTGCTTGAACAAACCTAAAGTTTGGTCAGAAATGGAACTTGGGATATATGTAAGAAATAAATTTACTCTACTATTTGTCAAAAAGCCCCCAACGCAGTGTTTAAGAAGATATTTTAGCAATTATTTACAAAATTTCTTTAAAATAATTTATGCATCCAACGTAGTTGTCTTAATTAAATGTTTCTAGTAGTTAGATAATTTAAAATAAGAACTGTTTCAACTTACAATATTCAATAGTATAAATAAAATACTACCATCATTTCATCGACAAAACACTTCTTCATTACATTAAGTGTCAAATGATTTATAAGCAACGGTTGAGTACAATCATCAACATTCATTACGTTGTTAATTGTTGAAGAAAATACAAAACACATGCACAGGTTTGATATGACACAATTCGGTTATGTTGATTCATGCGATTTTAAGGATGGATTATTACAATTGTCAGATTCACTTAAATAACAAATTCACTTGGTTTCAGTCAACCAGGAGCACTGTACAGCTGTCTCATCCTTGTCTGAAATCATCAGCAGTGCATACCTTTCAAGTTTTATTCACACATGAACTTGAACCCACGTCCTATCTGGTGTTTAAACAGGTAATTAATTAATTTGGATATGGATTATAAATATTTTGTTTAATTGTATTGCAAAAAAAATTGAAAAACATTAATCCTGGGTAGCAATGTTTAAAAACAGGGATATTTTTTAATTTAGCACGTGTTATACTTAAATTTAAATTTTTAGATGAAGACAGTGAATTCATATGAAGTTTATTTCTTTTAAGTGTAATATTTGTAACTTTTTCATAAATGTATTGCATTTTGGCTTCAAGTATTGGAATAAAAGTATAACTGCTCCAAGCAATTGATACACTTTGCAATATAATCATTATTTTATACCTTATACCATACCAAAACATTGTTAAATATAAGTTTTTTTTAACTTTTTGAAGTTACTAATGTTTCATTTGTCAAAAATGTAACAACAATTGTGCTGGGGTGGTCTAGCGGTACAGCGCTCGAATTTGGAGCTTGGTGGGCATCCGGGTTCAAATCCCATCATCGGCCCACGTTCGGCTTTGCTAAAATGTCTACTACTGAAAGATGTTTCTCGTAAAACATTCAAAGTAATAAACATTAAAAAAAATATTTAACTTTGTTTTTAAAAATTAACTGGTTTTTGGTTTATAGTAAGCACTACTTTGTAATTAGAAAGTCGTACTGTTCGATATACTCTTTATCAACAAACAACTAAATTCTCGCAAATTATATTTTACAATATCAAAATCTCGTTTATTTTAATCTTCAAAATTGCACAATAGATTTTTAAGAAACAAATAAAAGGAATTTCTCATTTTTAACTGAAATTCTCATATTTTTCCTATCTACACTTCCAAATGTAGAATTATTTTGACAAATTCTTCCTACTACTTTACATACTTTACGGAAAATATCTTTTAGTAGTGAATATTTTAGCTAAGTCAAGCGTGGTCCCGCATTTAGTGCCGCTTGTGAAAATCGAACCCATGGCCACCCGGGTTGAAGTCGAGTGCTGTACCGTTAGATTATTTACAAAATTATTGATCTTTAAATTATTTTAAATCTAAAATAATATATTTTTACTTCTATCGTAACATGATAACTTTTAAAAAACTATTGGTTGGTATTAAATTATTATTATTGCAATTGTAATTAAATAATTTTTTTCCATCAATTAGTTTTTTATTTTGGTTCTGATTAAAATTATCAGGTAAATACAGCATACATGTTGTGCTTAAAATGTATAAATTTCAGTTAAAAATTGAAATTGAGCGGACAAACGAATATTATTATAAATAACGATGCAAATTACATTTAATAATTACGTTTATATGGGTGTTGACATTATTATTGTTTGTATTTTTAAAACAAAAATATCTAAATAATTATAGAATTAAATGTGGAATCATTTACTATTTGTATTCCTAATATTTATTCCTTATAAATTATCTTAAAAGGAAGATTAATTTTGATATACTACTCCTTTATTGGTTATGAACGTCAATGATTTAAACTCCTATATTCAGCTCCAATTCACGACGGATTCATATCATTTCGACTATACCAACTAAAACGTTGACAAATGCAAATCAAACACAATGTATTCCAATGTCAACCATTTGCATTGGTCATTACCCTCTCTTGTTGCACAAGTTCGAGTATTTTTTGTCTCAGACAAAAATGTCGTAATTTCCTTCCATTGGAATTGGATGCGATCAAACGCAAGCGTTTCTTTGGCCAATTGTTTTCGAATATCTTCACCTTGAAATATAGTGTCCAAATACAAATACTGACGTTGGACGGTAAGCAAAGCATCGAGCGTTTCCGATATAGACGACAGGACGCGTTCCCATCTATCGACCAAGTGTTCGAATGGCTTGACAAATCGCGAAGTTTTTATTGTACTCAGTTGGACCTAAAGACATGAATTTATTAACATAAACTTTAATACATCAATTGGAAGGTACATTCGTGACGGTGCATTCTGGACTAGGTGCCCACAGGCATCTAGACGAATAACAGCAGAGACCGAGTGCTCAGTGGTATAAGTGGGCTGTGACATTAGCGGATGGGTGCAAGAATACACCCAGGGTACTTAAAAGGTATCTTAAGGTATACGTATACCATATATAGCCGTTGAGCTAAGGGAGATAACCCTGGCAAATAATCAAGCGGCTTCGTCAATCTTTGCAAACAGTAGCGCCATCACAAGGATACCGTCTTTCAACCAAGAAACGTTGTTATTCTTCTATGTTTGTTACGCTCATCAAGTCATCGAAATCGATCGTTTACTGTGCTGTACAAATGTAGAAATAATGAAGGGGTGACTATGTCACCAATCATAATGAATGAATACAAACATAACGTATAATTAGTACCATCAAACAAAATAATACCAAATAAAGGTACAAAGTAAACATTTAGACAAATTATTCAATTTATATAATTATCAACTGACATAAGGTTATCAACATCAATGTATTTATTTAGGCAAGATTGTTGAATTAATATAAAACAACTGTGTTGACATAACTTTTCGCATTGATAAAGTTTATGTTAAAGCACTTTGATGATATTTTCTTTTACGTTTAAAATGTTGTTTTTAAATGGATTGTCAAAAAAGATAAATTAATTCCACTATTAGATTTTAATGATAATAACATAAACGTGTCAAAACGTATTCTCATCGTTTATTGCACATAAAAGGAAAATAAATAAAGAAATATAAATAAAATTATATGTTTATATAATTTTCAAAGATATATTGTTGAATAAAAAGGTAATGGTAAATAAAAATAAGTTATACATGTAGTCATGGTAAATTAGAGTAGCGCAGCCATTCGAAGGCCAGCATAATGTTTTAATAGTAGTGCTAATTTAAATCAAACATACAATGTCACACTTTTCAAAAGTCCTAGTGGAAGGAATCATTCACTTGCTTGTTGACAGTAGTAAAATACAACATTTGAGGACACTGGGTAATTAGCATTGATCACTTTCAGCATAAATAATGTTCGTTAAGTTTTGATTCAACCAACTGTAGCTGAGTAACTAAGGCTTCAATTTAATATAAGCATGGGAAGTGGGTTTATGTTTGTGGGAAACTTGAAAGGTATACATTACTAATAATAATTCCCAACAAGAATGAAACAGCTCTATAGTGATCATAATATATCATAATTAAAAACCATATAACAAATCGTTATTTTATTATAATATTAATTATACATTATAAATGATATTGAAATCACAGTTGATTTAAACGTGCAATCAAAATGTTATCATCAGCCAGAAAACGTTGTTATTTTTCTAGGCTTGTTGCTCCTATCAGGCCATCAAAATCAACTGTTCAATATACCGTACAAATAATGAAGAATTTAAAGCATTGGATTCCCTTTATAATTTCAAATAAAAATATAAGAAGACGTAAACTGTGAGATGAATTCATTTCGTATATTATCGTCGGTCACAGGCATAACATTTTATACAAAAAGGGGGTGGGTACAGATAATTTAATAGAAAAAAATGTTATCTTTGTACAAAACATAGTCACAACTAACCTGATTGTCTTCGAGAGCCTGAATGACTTCTTCCGTACTGCGAATCTTGTGTACATTCTTTTCTTTGATAAACACCATATCAAATTCGTTATTTTGCCACAAACGTTCCATATTGTCCAAAACATTTTCGATTGCCAATTCTTTGGATGCGGCATTCGAAACTTCGGTAATGAAATCGGCGTGTTCGCCAAAACCCATTTGGATGATGTTTTCCAATTTGAAGTCGCTTGACGTTTCGTCAAATTCTTTGTTTATAACTGCCCTAATCTGATCCCAGTGTCTAGTCCGCATTGCGGGATTGTGCAAATCGACAATCAGTGGCATAGTGCGTCTAAATTGATCCACATTGCGCTTGCTGTGTTCAACGATTTCCCAATTTCGATTCTATATTATCATTGTTGTTGTTGTTGTGTTATTATTATTATTATTATTATTATTATTATTATTATTATTATTATTATTATTATTATTATTATTATTATTATTATTATTATTATTATTATTATTATTATTATTATTATTATTATTATTATTATTATTATTATTATTATTATTATTATTATTATTATTATTATTATTATTATTATTATTATTATTATTATTATTATTATTATTATTATTATTATTATTATTATTATTATTATTATTATTATTATTATTATTATTATTATTATTATTATTATTATTATTATTATTAGTATTATTATTAGTATTATTATTATTATTATTATTATTATTATTATTATTATTATTATTATTATTATTATTATTATTAGTATTATTATTATTATTATTATTATTATTATTATTATTATTATTATTATTATTATTATTATTATTATTATTATTATTATTATTATTATTATTAATTATTATTATTATTATTATTATTATTATTATTATTATTATTATTATTATTATTATTATTATTATTATTATTATTATTATTATTATTAGTATTATTATTATTATTATTATTATTATTATTATTATTATTATTATTATTATTATTATTATTATTAGTATTATTATTATTATTATTATTATTATTATTATTAGTATTATTATTAGTATTATTATTATTATTATTATTATTATTATTATTATTATTATTATTATTATTATTATTATTATTATTATTATTATTAGTATTATTATTATTATTATTATTATTATTATTATTATTATTATTAGTATTATTATTAGTATTATTATTATTATTATTATTATTATTATTAGCATTATTATTAGTATTATTATTATTATTATTATTATTATTATTATTAGTATTATTATTAGTATTATTATTAGTATTATTATTATTATTATTATTAATATTATTATTATTATTATTATTATTATTAGTATTAGTATTAGTATTAGTAGTAGTATTATTATTATTATTATTATTATTATTATTATTAGTATTATTATTAGTATTATTATTATTATTATTATTATTATTATTATTATTTATTAGTATTAGTAGTAGTATTATTATTTCCATTATTATTATTGTTATGTATTATTATTATTATTATTATTATTATTAGTATTAGCATTAGTATTATCATCATTCGGATGCTAATGATCCTGAGGATTTGAATAATGCTTATAAAGTCTCAATTTCCAATGATGGTAATATTCCTGACTGTTAGTCCTCCACGTGGTGCATCCTGGACTAGGTGCCAACAGGCATCTAGACTAATAACAGCAGGGTCCGAGTGCACAGCGGTATAACTGGGCTTCTGCTACGGCGGGTGGGTGCAAACATACACCCAGGATACTTAAAAGGTATCTAAAGGTATACGTATATCATATGTGGCCCTTGGGCTAAGGGATATAACCCTGACAAAAAATCAGGCGGCCTCGTCAATCTTTGCGAACATTGGCGACGTCACAAGGATGCCGTCTACCAGCCAAGAAACTTTGTTATTCTTCCACGTTTGTCTACGCTTGTCAAGCCATCGAAATCGATCGTTCTACATGTCGTATAAATATGGGAAATAATGAAGAGGTGACCACGTCACCAACCAAAATGAAAATATTATCATTATTAGTATTATTATTATTATTACATTATTATTATTAGTATTATTATTATTATTATATTATTATTATTAGTATTATTATTATTATTATTATTAGTATTAGTATTAGTATTAGTATTAGTATTAGTATTAGTATTAGTATTAGTATTAGTATTAGTATTAGTATTAGTATTAGTATTAGTATTAGTATTAGTATTAGTATTAGTATTAGTATTAGTATTAGTATTAGTATTAGTATTAGTATTAGTATTAGTATTAGTATTAGTATTAGTATTAGTATTAGTATTAGTATTAGTATTAGTATTAGTATTAGTATTAGTATTAGTATTAGTATTAGTATTAGTATTAGTATTAGTATTAGTATTAGTATTAGTATTAGTATTAGTATTAGTATTAGTATTAGTGATTAGTATTATTATTAGTAGTAGTAGTAGTATTAGTAGTAGTATTGTTATTAGTATTATTATTATTATTATTATTATTATTATTATTATTATTATTGTTATTATTATTATTGTTATTATTATTATATTATTATTATTATTATATTCTCACATAATAATATTAAGTCTGGAAACCATTTATCAATACAAATAAACTATTAACTATTGTTAAAACCATGATCTTTTTTCGTACCTTGAGTTCACGAGAAAATTTGACAAATTTTCGATACATATTTCCCGAAAAATTTTCCATTTCCGACGTTTGCAACGTGGCAAAACTTCCGCCTTTCCATATTTCCCAATTGTGTTGCCAATCCAAATTCATCGACCAAATGGTATTCAACGTCTCCATATCCTACATGGACAATAACCATGACAGATTCATCATGTACACACGCACATACATATTTATATCGATACAATCAAAATGCAATACCTTTTCAATCAACGCCATTTCATTCAACGGCATTTGTTCAATTTTGAACAAACTTAAGCCCTGTTTCAGTCGCAATTCGTGTTCTTTCAACTTCTCCAACTGCTGCTCATAATCGGTCAAAATGCCCAGCGCTTCATTCGGATCCAAGTTGGCAGCGAATGGACCGTTGGTTTGCAAATCGAGCAGCAAATCGCACACAAGCTGCTTGAATTCTTCCGATTCGTGGAGCAAATCGGCTTTGAACTTTTCTTTCGACTTTTTGATCATCTACAATATCGAATTAGAATGTTTTGATTGACCAGTTACTTTTACCACATTGAAGGTTATATGGAATCAAATCCTCCTATTGTGCGATGCTAATGATTGTGAGGATTTAAGTAATGTTTACAAAGTCTTAATTTCTAATATTGGTAACATTCATCGCTCTTGTCTTTACTTCACGCATCCTGGGTTAGGTGTACCCAAACACCTAGATTAATACAGCTGGGTCTGAATAGACAGCGGAACAACTGGGCTTCCGTTTTGATGATGAATACAAGCACACACCTGGAATCCTTAAAAGGTTTATTGAGGTATATATATACCATATATAAAGCGGTTAGGCTAAAGAAGATCAACTTTGTCACCTTTTCGTATAGAAATTCGAAGAGGTGTCTCTGCCACAAACTTATGTTTAATAATAATAATAGTAGTAGTAATAATAATAATAATAAAAACCAACACCCACCTGCTCAGCCATATTTAGACAATTTTGAAATTGCATCCAGTCGGTTGGAAGATTTTGGCGCCGTTCAGACACCTCTTCAGTGTAGGTCACTTCGCACTTGTCTAAAATGGCAAATTGCTCTTCGAGCGGTTCAAATTTCACCCTAAAATCGTGTTGTTCCACCGAAATTTCGTCAAACATCTTGATCGAGTCACACAATTCATCCAAAGTTTGCGGTGGTCGCAAAATTCTACAACAAAAACGCACAAAATAAAACTAAATTCCAATTTTGTTACTTTTTTTCTTGCCATTATTCACATGTCAAAATAGTAATTGATTTTAGATGAAAAGTGCTATTTACATGTCACGGCGGATGTAACCCCAAATTAATTGTCTTTTTTTTATAATCTAGGAAATTTTATAAATAGCAAAGCGGTTTATTGGTAGGAGCTCTGTTTCAGGATTAATGTGGATTAGTTCGGTGCTTTGAGTAGTACGTCTTGTATAAGTATGGACAACCTAACAGCATTGTTGTCCCAAAAGGTGTATGTGAAAGCAATTAGTAACGAAGTTGGTTTTACGCAACTCTAATGTAACCAAAATAGCAGATTGGAAAAATCTTGTTTAAAGAACCAATAATTTAATTTTTACAATTAAAATTAAATAATAATAATAATAATAACAATATATAATAGTGTATCAGTATTTGTAATTATATAACACAGTGAATGTTCAAATAAATTTTGATAAGTAGTAATAATACAGTTGTCGAAAATTAAAATCTATGCTTAAATGTGGGATATTAAATTTATACATATGTACATAAAATTGTTTTACTTAATCAAAATGGGATTGTCAACAACCAATAAATTAAGATTTTAGTAGGAGTTAAGCGTACATTCAAAAAAAGATTTTCCTTTTATTTAACTTACAATTACAATCAATCCAGTTTTACTTATAATTTAACCGTGTGCTTCAGAAAATTAGGATTAAACAAAAACATTAATAAGCTTATACTAATTATTATGAGGATTTGGGATGTTCATAATCCTCAGGATTTGAGCAATGCTTATAAAGTATAGCCATTTCAATGATTGTAATATTCCTGACTGTTCTTCCTCCACATGGTACATCCTGGACTAGGTGCCCACTGACATCTAGACTAATAACAAGAGGAACTGAGTGCACAGAGATATAACTGGATTTTCATTAGACTTCCGCTGTAAATGGATGTTAGAATATACCGATCAACCGGTGTCAACTCCCAATTCCCCCGAAAAATTATCGCCTTGTCAATTCGTGTAAACACTGACGTCATCGCAAGAAAGTGCTATTTTAATCAAGAAACGTCATCTATCTCCCCTAATTCGATAACCTCTTCGTATAAGAATTTGGAATGCTATGCGAATTTGGAACTAATGAAGAGTTAACTCCGCCACCAACTTTGATTGTTATCGTTGCTAATGTTACAGACAAAAATGATCGTTTTTATACTATACCACAATTATTTATCGTTTACCTATATTTCAATATTTATTAAAATTGGAAAACTACGAAAGTAAAACACATAATCTACTAGAAACAGACAAAAAAATCCTTTAGAACTCGACAGTTAGTAATTTTATGAATTAATCACACACACACAAAACATTCATTTTTTCTATTCAATCAAATTGCTACATGGGATGAAATAATAGCCAGCGCCTCTTAAAACTCACCTTTCTTTGACATCAGCCATATATTCGTAAATTTCATTTAGCGTGTCTGTAGTCATGCCTAACAGCAAATTGATCAAACGAAGCTGCCAATCGCGACAGTGAGCTGCGATTGCACTCTTTAACAAACTGAAATCCAGTTGCAAAAATTTAGTAGTAACCATGGTTTCAGCATCCCAAACTTTGTTCGTCACTTCGGTATACCTGGTAGTTAAAGGCAATCGAAATGAACAAGAATATTTATTTTTTTTTAAATAATAAATTGACTACTTACACTTAGTAATCCCATAATACACATATATTTTCATTAAACGTATTGTGTTTTGATGTATATTTTTTTACATCATATGTCAATATTATAAAATTCAAATTAGTCATTCTTTATATTAAGTCACCTGATGAGTTCTAGGCTTTAGTCGCACAAAACTGCCACAAATGGATCTTATTCAAGATGAGATGAACAAACCCTCATACCATATTTCATAAGTGGAATTCTTACCAACGAACTACTCTGCTACTACGTAATAATGTACATTCAATTATAGTCAGTTATCAAAATATTAAATCGAACAAATAATGTACGCCAAATTCACATATATATAAAACTATTTATACGACGCATGCACAAAGCATCTACACAAAAATTAAAAATACGTGGGAAAATATGGAAATTCCAAATATAAATAAATCGTAAAAATTGTTAACTCCTCGTTATCTGCCGATTACAACTCGTCACTTAGCTGAAGGGGCCAAAGAACACATTCCCAATTGCATCGATAAACAGTCCAACCCAAATGAACGTCTGTGCACTTCGGCAATATTATGTCACTTGGTTCAAATAGAACACCGAATTAATGATTGGTTTTAAAGTGTTGATAACTGCTCAAACTGTTCAAATTTCAATCTGTTTACATTTATTCATTAAAACCCATTTTGTGTGCATAACAACAATTTATAACTTCGTTAAATATAGCGTGGACTTAACATATGCATGTTGCGTATGTGTATGTATGTGTAGTTATCAATGTCAAGTTAATTACATCATATATATATATATATATATATATATATATATATATACTGATTCGTTATGTTTGTACCTGAGAGAATATACCAAATGAATTTATCCCACAGTTTACGTCTTCTATTATTTTTTGTTTAAAAATTATTTCAATATTACAGATAGTGACATAAGTGAATCCAATGTTGACCTACTATGATATTGAAATATATGCAGCACTTGCTACTTATCTTAGACATATCTAACACTTATTAATAAATACCTTCGATAATACTCTACTAATATATATTTATTTAATATTATTCGCAAAGAAATTCTTAATACAATACACAATAACATTCGTTTTGGCAATAAAGCACAATACCACCATTATGAAACTTAAAAACAAACACAGTTTGTACGTAATTAATCTTTCTATAACAACTGGGTAAGTCCTATGCATCCCAGTTTTTTTTCAAAAGTATATAAATTTAACCAATAGAAAAGATGTTACTAATTTTATCTTAAGTAGTATGTTTGTTAAAATAAAATTCCTTTTGATGAAAATAAATGCTGATATCTAATTAATTTATCTCTAAAACGCATTTAATTGGCTATTGCTTTTTATTGGTTGTTTCATGTTTTAATAAGGTACTTAATGTTAAAATTTGTGCTCTCCCGTTATTTTTCTACTGATTTTGATTAGATCAGCTTCATGAGAATTAAGTACGATTGTTGGCGTGCATTAGGTGAAGATGTCGTAGGGCATACTAATTTTTACCACAAAAATTCGGAAACACGTCATAATGATCCAGGATTTCCTTATCAATCATTTCGCTGTTCCAGATTTCAACACCAAAAATCTAAAGGAACGGGTCAAAAGAAAACCAAGTAACTAATATTTAATATATTTTTAGATCTCAAGATACGAATTGTTATGCTCAACCAATGTCTAGGGATTGCATAAAAGCTAAAAGAAAATGCAGTGAATTAATAAATGTTTTATGCTTAAGGGATGTTAACTATTTTAATAATATTTCAGTGGTGATCCAAAAAATTTGAACGTCTTCATAAAATATATGGAAATGGTTATAAACAAACAAATAACATGTGATCAAATAACCATTATGCCTTCAACTTCAAGAAACGATACGGATCTGTAATTGTCAATGTTCTTCAACTACATTCATTCTATGTACATATTAACATTTTTATACTGTATTGACCAAAAAGGATTTCTGTGATATTAATTTCCTTTGTTATTTTCATATTTTCCAATGTCAATTTGTTTTGAACTGTAGTGATCCAAAAAGATTTCTGATTTTATTATTTTTTGTACAAAATTATTTGAATAAATGAAATTATATATTTTTATTAATTTCTTATCTTTTATAATTACAGCTGTACCTTGAAATGAATAATAAGGGTTAAGGACACATAAACCGACTAAGTGAATAAGACAATTTGATAAACTTAATTTACTTGGACAACAACTAGACACGTAGGTTTGTGTCATTTATCTTCGTTTAGTACTCAGCCATTACCGTGGCAAAAAGTAACTAGTTTATATTTCTATCTGCTGTAATCCTAACGAGAACAGATGCGACTAAAACACTGTTCATTACAATGCAACATTTTAGTATAAGTACCAATAAACCAGAAGCCTCGATAACATTGTCCTCCAAAATAATATATCACAATAAAAAACATTTTAGGAAATTGATAATAACTACTAGAATAAGTGATAATTGAAGTTAGTCATGACAATAGAATATCAAGAATATATGATTATTGTTCTGGTAATCTTAGGTCATTTATTTCTTGCAATAAAATGCAGAAAGTTAAGATGAAATATACAATTAAAACTTTGACGATGAATATATGTATATGAATGATTCATTCATTTCTATTTTTGTTACGATTACAGCGGATAGAAATATAAGATATTCAGTTTTTGCTACGTTAATTTCTTTATAACATAATCAGCATACAATGTATAACAGGAAACAAGTAGGATCCTTACAGCAATTAATCCATAACCATTTCTGTATTTCTAAACTGTTAAGTTAGACAACCTTCATACTAATGTCACGCCGCATAAATCTTACAAACCAAAAGTACTAGATTACATGCACCTAGTGTTAAGGCTATCTGATTACAATTCATTACGTAATCATTGAACATATACTTCAATAGTAAATATTGATCAGTGTACCAGTAGTGTATCCCTCTGTTGATGTAAGTTCTATGTAAATATGGTCTATTTTTTACAGTATTTTACAGTATATTTTACAGATGCAACTCCATCTATTAACCTGTGAATTAAAATATTTATTTCAGTAACTATGTCATTAAGATCAATACCACGTCGTAGCCTTGGTAAACAAAATGAAGACTTATGTAATGGTCTATTACTAAATTTGTTTAGTCAATGGAAAAGCACGATGGATGAATATTATGATTATTTGTACCCTTAATAATTTCAACTACTGGATCACTGGTTGATCATAGGTTGATGGAACAGTAGGCACTTGATAAGTCTGCAATAACAAAACCATTTTCGATGATAACAGTAAGAATAGAACAACATTTCACTCCCTGTCAAGTTCTTAATGAATTTATGTTCATGGTCATGCATCATGTGATAGTGTTTACCATTTGTAAAAACAACCTCATTCATTAGTTAATGAGCGCACATACACTGTGCACATGATACACAAAAATAACCTTCATATTTAAGACCTGCAATACTCTATACGACAATGCAATATCTCCTGTCCCAGTTTTTAATAATTAAAGGTAGACTATGCCTCTAGTGTTTGGTCCAGTATAATCCCAATCCAACCTAATAACAAGAATAATGTGTAACCTAATTCGGTTGTGATTTTTATTATTTTTGTATTGCGATGAAATGCAGTCTAAAGTGTATTATTAAGGATCAAAATTGATTTGGAAGTAAAACCCAAAAAAAAAATTCTATTTACAAAAATTTATGAGGATGAAAATGCAAGATATTTTAAGAATATTGTCAATTGTACACAGTGGTCATAATCTAATTACGGAGCCACATTCATTGTTAAGACTCCATTTGATATTTGGACATCATTATACATTTAACGAGTCCATGAGATAGGACATAAAATAAAAAGGTTTCTGTAATCCTATTAACGGTTTTCATTATGTCATTTATGTAATTATGTTTGTTTATTTTCAAAACACCTGGTTTTAATTGATACTTATTTTATTATCTACCGTAAAATAATTCATAAAAAATCAGACCTTAATTTGTTCATTTTTACATTTGGTTCTAAATAAAATTAAAATTAACAGTGTTTATACCAAAATATTAGTGCGACTGAAACGCTACTTATTACAATGTAACAAAAACGAAGATAATTTATGAAATACGATCCCTTATCCAATTTACCATAATCGTTAGTAAACTAGAAGTCTCAATAACATTGTCCTCAAAATATGTCATCAAAAGGAATTTCATTTTAACAAACATACTACTTAAGATAAAATCAGTAACATCTTTTCTAATGGTTAAATTTATATAATTTTGAAAAAAACTGGGATGCGTAAGACTTACATTATTTAAACGTAGCACTTTAATTAAACATTTGAAATGGATAATATCAAAAACAGATTTTAAAACGCTTTTTGTTTAGTAAAGCTTGTTCATTTAACATCTAATCCCCAATCGTATCACCTTATGTAAGTTTAGTCAAATAACACATCTATGAAATCATCATAAGTTATGACATTTTTAGTTAAAAATACTACTCATTTCACTATCAATTAATAGTCATCTTGATTTTACTGTCATTAACAACAAAACGCTAAAATTAATTTAAATAAATTAGCTGTTAGTCATAAACATCGCACAAACGCAAAAAGAAGTGAATAAACTCATTGGCAAAACGAAAAATACGTACTTCAAAGTGTACAGTCAATAATCTGCAATTAATAAGCAATCCACTGTTTACTACTTTTCAAAAAAATAACACAAACTCTAAACCCAAACATTCACTCCCCTCACCTGGCAATATCAGCATCTATCGATGTAACATGCGGATTTAATTCGCGATAGCGCTGAATAAAATTGTCTTTGGGCAGCTCCCATATTTCTCTAAATTGATCCCAATAGCTGAGTGGTTCGTGTACAGCCGTGCTAATCTCCTGCATGCCTCGTTTGATGCTCGTCTGAATTTTGTTAATTTCTTCGTCCATCATAATTTGATCGCTGATAGGCTTCAAGTACAAATTTGGAAATGCAATTTTACACAACGATTGCCTATAAACTTATTCGAGTATGTATATAAATAGATATAATTAAATCTGAAGATTTGTAATATCTAAAATATGGTATAACAAAAATTGTCTTTAATTTATGTTTAGTCTGGAGAATTGTAGTGTAGAATTGGAAACTGTACTTTCGTCAAAGTATACATTACTTCAATAATACCAATACGAAAAACGAGTTACAAAAAAGTACTTCTATAAAAGAATTACTAGAAATGGGTAATAATTGTCATTTTTATACTCACTTAAAGACACCTATTGGGATGCTAATGATTCTGAGGATTTGAGTAATGCTTACAGCATCTCCAATTTCAATGATGGTAATATTCCTGACTGTTCCTCCTCCTCCACGTGGTGCATCTTGGACTAGGTTGCAACAGACATCTAGACTAATAACAGCAGAGACCGACTGCACAGCGGTATTATTGGGCTGGATTCCTGCTCAGTGAATGGGTGCTAGCATACATTCAATATGGTTAAAAGGTATCTCAAGGTATCTATTTACCATATGTGACCGGTTAGGCTTGTAGAACTCTCGCTTCGTCACAAGGAAACGGTATTTCAACCAAGAAACTTAATTTATCTACCCCAAGTTCAATTCGCATCCGATAACCTCTTTGTATAGAAATTGGAGCTGCTAAACGAACTTGCAATTAATGAAGAGTTGGTTCAGCCACCTCCTTATGTTGTTATTGTCGTTTTTATACACGTATTTAAGTTATACTCCTGTGCATTCATATATTTGATCAGAAAATAACCACGTTTTTAAAAAAACATCGAACAATATATTGTTGTATCTATAGTGCTTCGAAAACACTGTATTTCACTTTAATAGCATTAAAACCGTAGCATTGCACTTTAACTAACAAGCAATAAGTTTTTAAAGTATTACAAATTATCAATACTAATTTTCACTAAAAATATCTAACTCATGCTACATTGGAAGTCAGACTACACAATCGACTTTCATGCAACATTCTATTAAAACAAACCATTAAACTTTCTTCAATTTACTTAAAAACCGAAATTCAACAGCCAAATAATGTTTGAGCAAAACATCCGTACCAATTTGTTCGATTTGACGAAGCTTAAAATATCGGGCAATCGGGATACAGCCGCCAGGATTTGGATAAGTTTACTGCCCAGCGACGTGACAACAGTGGTCAGTTGGCCTAGAGTCGGAATAAAGACTAGCACATCGTTGTCCAGGTTGAGCGCGACCTTGAACAGCGGATTGGGATCGTTGCGGCCGTCGCCCAGGATTGCTCGCTGTAGTTCGCAAAGTGACGATTTCACATTCAGTCGAAAGGCTTCTTCGCAACAGCCGTCCATGCGTTCGGTATATCTACATTAAATACGAAGTATTTTATTCATATTAATTTTATTGAAGCTCCACCGTAGACGATGTCCAAGTCCCAGCAAGAAAGAAGAAAGGTTGGAGAGAAGGATGAGCAAGTTGGTGTCCATTAAACATTAATATTGCTAATAAAACAACAATATGATGCCATTCTATTAAATTAGGGCAAAGAAGTAAAAACAGCATAATATCCATAAAGGCAAATTTCGAATAAAATTTCAATATGCCGAAAATTTAATGTATAATCTTATTGCCCCATGCACTTGTGAGTGACAATGTTTTGAAATAAAATAATAATTAAATTTCATTTGATGGCACGCGATTTCGACTAACTGTTTAACATGTTTGTTATTTTTTTAGTTTTTTAGTAATTTGGACAACCCTGAGCGATAATAATCGATGGGGCATGTTTATCCTCGATGATAATGATGATGAAATTAGAATTAGAAATGACAGTATAAGATGCATTGTTATAAGCGCCATGTTCAATCGTTTATCTTCAAAATCTTCACACATTAAAAATGACAATTCACGACACTGATCTAAATAATTTACAAATGGATCCCATTTAGAAAATTATTTTGTACTTTTATTTGTGTTTTACAAATTATAAACAAGATGGCATGCTGTTTATTTTACTCCAATTCTTCATTTTCATTGGTCCATTGGCCTATAACCAATCACATTGATTTCAGATTAACCTTGATAATTAATGGCTGTTTTAATTACATACACACGTGATCAATTGACAATGTTGACGTACATCAGTATCATGTTACATTTACTTACCTTGCCCAATGCAATTCACTTTCTTCAGTATTCGTAACAAAAATATTTTTGATTTCTTTTAATTTATTGACTACCGTGTTGTGCAGTGTGAACAATTTTTCTTGGACAATTCTCTGATGTTCAGTCTATAATTATTTTTTAAAAATATCATTCATTTTATTTCTAACATAATACTCTAATATGTATTTACAAGAGCAAAAAGTATTAAACAGTACAATTTAAAAAATATAAAACCGAATTTTTAATTTAATTTCTATAATTGTGTACTTTTAATTTTTTTTATTAAAAGGATATTTAATGGAATATATTAACTTACTTTAATTTTAAACTTAATAACCATGTTTTTACAATATCCTATCCATATCTAATGTACTTTCATTTACATATATAAATAGACTCTGCTTTTACCTTTATATATATATATATATATATATATATATATATATATATCTTTTATATACGCCTCTAACAAAATTATGTGAATTGTAATATTTTATTTTATGTAATCATTTATTTTAGTTTTATTGTTTAAATAATTGACATGAGACACTTTCCACCAATTGAATACTTATATCACCAAATAAAGACCCGTATTCAATGTTTGGTAGAACTCAAACATGTGTCTACAAAATGTCTAACAATTTAGCCACATCCGACCTATTCTAATACACTTTTTTTAGCAAAAATACCTAATTTGTATGTCTTGTCCAACGCACTACTACTGCTACCCTACACACACACACACATACAAAAATAAGAATCTAAACCGAATTAATTACCTGTGTATCGTCAAATTCGGTATTTTCATAAATCCTATTCGGTTCCAACTTAATAAGCAATAGTTTGGCAATAAGATGGCAATTGTCCTTAATAGAAACATTGACCGTCTTGTATTCGTCTACACTGGCTTGAACTTTGGACGCCTGAAGACGACAGTCGGACGCGAACATGTCGACCAAACCTTTGACAGTCCAATGAATCTTGCCCAATCCTGGAGCAATCTTTTTTTCCAACACCTTGATTCGTTCCTTGAACAAACTGCGTTCGTCGGCATTCAACGAATTCATGATGCGGTTGTAATCCCTGACGACGATCAAGATGGTTTCGGTCATTAAACGCAATTCGGATTTGCGTCTGAATGCTTCGGACGCGTTGGATGGAATTTCGTAACCCAACCGTGTCCAGTAGTGCAATTCGTTGAAGAGTTTCAAAGCTGTCGCGTCGAAATTAGGCTCTAGCAAACCGGATTGTAGTGTGCTCTTGGTCAAAAGCGACGATTCAAGGCATTTGAGTGGATCCTAAAAGTATTATTTTGCATAACACCATGAACACAAAAGCGTTTTGTTTTAATTTTAGCATAATCGTACACATCAATAAATATAATTTGAGCAAAGTTAGTTTGGCTTTCTACTTCTACATATATAAAATATCTGACAACGTTGGTAGTATATCTCAATACATATTGTGTTTAATATTGACATACTAAATTAATTTAATATTTGTGATAAAAAGTGTTCATTTATATTTAAGTAGATGGATAGCTATGTAGTAATTGTTTCAATAATCTTAAGTTATACTTTTGAGTGAAGATTTTATTTGACTTTAAATGGTCTAGTAATTTTGGTGATTGATTCAAATAGAATGGAGTTTGCGATGTAATTTTGTCTGATTTTACTACTACTATAAAAACAAATTAAATAGATTGGTATATTAATTTGTAAATTATATATATCACTTGGATTTAAAAATTACAATATTTTTAAGAAGTAATAAAAACCATCTGACAACATTTATTAACCAAGGAATGGTATCATTATATATGTGAAGTGCTTTTGAATGTATATTCATTCATTGAACTTAGAAATAAACGTTGTAACTAAAAAATAAACCGTTGTATATATGCGTAAATTCTTTTTGCATTTGTAAATTTAACATACAAATCCAATCCTCCCGGAGTAGTGATACGTTAGACATTAAAAGTCAATTGTATCTGGGTAATCTACCGATATAATGCTCACTTGAACTCAGGTAAGCATGAGTTCAATCCTCACCACCGGCCCACTAAATGCGGGTCCCAGTTCTGCTTCGTTAAAATGTCCACTGCTGAAAGATGGTTTTTTTGTGAACCACTTAAAGTAGCAACAAGTTAGAAATAAACAAAAATTTTAAATTACCACTTCAATGCGCGATTGGAATTCCACATAACATTTTCTAATCATTTCGTCAATTGACGCACAAATTTGGGCATATTTTTGACGTTGTTCGGCAAATCCACTTTCTACAAGAGGCAAGAAAAATGCCTGTTCCAAAATCTACACATAAATGTATGAATGGGAAATCTTTCGGTAATCGACTAATCTTGGGTTTTATGAAAGTACATTATGCATCTTTTAGCTATATGCTTTCTATAATTGTGCATTTTTGATGTTTCAATTATTTACACAGTAAATAAATGTACTTATTTAGTTATTTTTTAATTCAATAGAAATGTACAATTAGCTTACATACATTTCATAAAAAAACTGTACTAGAACATAGTACGGACAAATAAAGCTAAAAATTATTATAAATTGTAACAAAACCCTGGGTGGCCTAGTGGTACAGCCCTCGATTTGGACCCGGGTGGGCATGGGTTCGAATCCTACCACCGGCATTAAAATGCGGACCTACGTTCGGCTTCGCTAAGGTGTCCACTGCTGAAAGGTATGTTTCCTGCAAAATATTCAAACTAGCAAACATAAATAAAAAATAAATAAATAATTAAAATAAAATAATTCCAAAACATTTTTATTTCAAACAACTATAAGAGTTTTCCGTTGTTCAATTTATTTAAACCAGCATCCATCATATTTTTTAATTGCTGACAACATTAAACAACAAATGGACATTTAAAAGTGCTAAACGAGGACACGTATTTAGTACCGGTAGTTGGACTCAAATATATGCCAACCAAGTTTCGATTCCAACACTATAACCACTGCTTCCACCTCGGAACAATAGTAAAATATTTTTTATAAATATTCCAATCCAGTATCTACTACATCCATCAGCCGGAGTGGTCTAGTGGTACAGCGCTGGACTTCAACATGGGTAGACATGTGTCACAAGTGTCACAACATTTACTAAATGTGGGCCATCGTTTAATTTCCCCAATATGTTTCTATTGAAACAATTAAGTAATAATAATAATAATAATAATAATAATAATAATAATAATAATAATAATAATAATAATAATAATAATAATAATAATAATAATAATAATAATAATAATAATAATAATAATAATAATAATAATAATAATAATAATAATAGTAATAATATTGATAGTAATAGTAATAATAATAATAATATTAATAATAATAATAATAATAATAATAATAATAATAATAATAATAATAATAATAATAATAATAATAATAATAATAATAATAGTAATAGTAATAATAATAATAATATAATAATAATGATAATAATAGTAGTAATAATAATTCACATTATTATAGTAATGCAAAACAAACCATAATGTCTTCTCGATTCTGCGTTTTAAATATCGCCAATAAGTGCACTGCCCTGTATAAGTACCTTCAGTAGGTATGCACAATCCAGAATGGACACGTTTGGTTATTTCTTTTTGCACTTGATTCAAATTTTCGCCAAACTTCGAAACCAATTCGAACGTTTTGCTGTCAATAGTTCGACGTATTGTCTGTTTCAAAATTCGATTTACAAATTTATAAAGTTTGTTATTTTAAGCAAACCAATGAACAGTTTCAAATGTAGGTAAAAAGAAATAATCCCACCAAGTCTCAAATGACATACATAAACTTGTACGCCATTTTATCCAACTCACAGGTCAAAGGTTGTTTTAATTCTGTCAAAAATTAAGTCTAAAATTATACCAACCTCATGAATCTTTCAATTGATAAATTTCAATGTCATTTGCATTTTATCTGTGTTTTTTATAAATCTCATCTTTTTGGCAATTTGGTTTTTTATATACAAACATGAGAAGGAATGTTTAATGGTTGAATATAAATAACTTAAATATTCAAGTTGTGCTATTTAATTTCAACTTTCCTCGAGTTTTCCACAATCTAGTAGATTACACGGTTTAGTAATCCATAAATTGAACTTTATTGTATTACACCTATTGCCAGAACAAGCAAACAGAGTAATTTTTTAAAGTTTTGTAATGATAAAAAATATATACACAAGGAGCTGAAAATAACACTAGAAATTGATGCATTTATGCTTTACTTTTAATTAATTTCTTAACATTAAAATATTGTGTGGTAAATCTATTATGACCAAACAAACTGCTGACCGTTTTAACCCAACTAATAGCAATAATAAAACATTTTTATGAAGGTAAACACCTACTAGAACCTATTAACACAACAATCTGTCATATTATGCAACTTTACATTTACCTAAACATTCATTAAAATGAATTAAATAATTATTATTTCTGAGCACAACGAAAACCAAATAATGGCAACTACACAGGCGTAAATTCAAAATAGTGCAAATTGAATAAATCCGTCTTACTTCTCGCGTACGAAAGTGTGCGAATACGTCCAAAATTTCGATTCCTTGCTGAATGGTTGTAATCGTGCTGAATGCCGTATTGAGAGCATTTTGCATCATAATTTCCAAATCCTTGATGCCAACACGAAACTGATTGTAATTATCGTGCCACGTCGTAGCTTTTACGTCCAATATGCACGCTTGTTTATCACTCAACGTCCGAATGAGTTTTTCAAATATTTGGTCTATCGTGTTGAGCATAATTTCGACTTCCGAACCTTGAATTCCTTGAAATAAGGGCATGGGAGTTTTGACTCCATTTTCGTAACGGCCAAACTTTTTCTGACATTCACAAATCTTAAGTGTTTGGTCAAACATTCATTTATTTTTAATTATTATTTGTGTTAACATTTTTTTCGATAATTAAGATAAAGTTATACATATAATATAGTTTGTCTATTTTTTTATTCTAATGATTATTTAAAAAATAAATTTTTCGAATATAAAATGAAAATATTTTTACTTATAAATATGTTATATTGTAAAATACTGAATCCGGACAAAGTGATGAGCACGAGTTTGTCCTGTTTTACAACATATTTTGTATAAATTTGTCTGCTTCAACTTAAGTGTTTCAGTACACATATTTATGTTTATAATGCAACATTCTTCTGACATTTATAATAATAATAATAATAGTTATTATTATTATTATTATTATTATTATTATTATTATTATTATTATTATTATTATTATTATTATTATTATTATTATTATTATTATTATTATTATTATTATTATTATTATTATTATTATTATTATTATTATTGTTACATATTAAAGATCAAAATATTTTTAAGTTTGTATAATTTTCACTTAGGCAAGTGTGTTCAAAAATAAAATAGAAAAACAACCACATTCATCAAATGTATAAAATACATCCATTTCTTTACATTGTTCATATGCTTGTATATTTCCAACTGTTAAATTTTAAACATTTACATTTAATAAATGAGCATATTTTTTAATCTAACCATGATAACCATGAAACATTGTTTCTAGTAAATACTGTACTGTTTGTTATTAACATTATTATTATTATTATTATTATTATTATTACTACTACTACTACTACTATAAAACTCTATTACAACTATAAAGCCTAATTTGCCGGAATGGTACAGCGGTACAGCGCTCGACTCAAATCTGGATGGTTATGAGTTCGATCCCTACTACCGACACCAAATGAGAGCCCACGTTTGATAAAATGTTCACTGCTGAAAGCATTTTCCATAAAACATCTAAGGTGGTAAAAATTAAAAATAAAGAAGATTGTATAGAAGAAACAATTTGAATACAATGATAAATTGGCAACTTCCACCCCTATTTAATATCGACAAAGCCAAATTCTGATAGACGTTTCAAATCACCTCCATTAAGTCTTTGCATCGTTGAATAAATGCATCGATTTGAGCAAATATGCTTATGTGTTGAATATTCCACGGTTTTGACGAACAGTTTGAGTGCATTTTTTCCAACTTGCAATAGATTGATTTGTATTGTTCACAACACACAATGCATTGCTGCAATTTGACCGAACTGGTTTGAACTTCACCTTTGAAAATAGAATCGAGTGAAATAATGTCACAGCATCGAGCAATAATTTCATTGGACAATTTGCGAAATATGCCGGTAATAATTTCTTTGGTATTGTAATATTTCGAATTTGAACAAATCATTCGAATCATGTTGATTAAACGCGGAAGTTGGGCCGGAATGTCTTTGGGTTCGGATTCGTTCAAGTCGTGACACAAACCTTTGATGGTATTGAGAAATTGCAAATTATTTTGAGCCTGTTGTGTGTTAAATTTAATTTCGTCTGACAACTGAATAAATGCAGCTATGTACGACGATTTGGCTAGTTTCAAAATGTCTGTTATGTTTTTGATTGTAATATTGTCCAATTGCTTCGTAATTCCCGTCAAATCTTCGCAGCGATTGCGCCAAAATTCAATTTCATCCAACGGTCCGCTGGCATCCAAATCGTTCGAACCATGTTGTGAATTTAAAACAGTTTTGATTTGGCGCGTCCATTGAATGACAATCATTTCGAATCGGGTAACCAAATCTTTGTTGACGGCGGCTACTTCGATTGGCAAATCCTGACCTTCGGTTGGCATGTAAAGAACCGTTTTGTTGTCCAACTTCCACCGAGCATCGGTTAAATCGGACATAAATCGTTGCAACTGCAAAGCAAAATCATTCTGAATACTGTCTGGCCAGTTGGTATTTGAAAAAAATGCGGGCGCATAAATGGACGACATGAGGCTCAAAAGACTTTCAATTCCGCGTCCAGTTACCGAACCATATTGGACATATAAATCAAAATTATTGGCATTGAGTTGAGTTTCGTCATTGGGTACGTTTGAAATAAAATAATTAAATTCGTTATTTATATTGCGTGGAACGTCAAAACTCATGCACAGAGTCTGCTTTTGATTTGTTGCATAGAATACCATAAGACGTTGACGGCCTTTTACAAATTCCGTATAAATCATGTGATCAAATTCGGGTTTCCAATGTACTGCGACATCTATATTTGACAAATAAATGCGTGATTTGATAAGATTGGAAATAAGGAATAAAGATTCTGATTTATCTTCCTTTGCTATTTCACTATTTCCAACTTCAGTAGCTTCCAAACGATTGTCACCTTCAGTGCCATCTATACCGTTATTTTTATCTTCATTATCATTTTCACCATTCTCATCATTATAATCATCATCATCATTATCCTCATCATCATCACCATCATCATCAAAATCATTTTTGTTTTCTTCTTGCGAAGTTAGTTCTAAATTATTGTATAAATTTGCATCTTCAGAAACCGTTAAAATTTCGTCATCTAAATTATTAGCCACTTCATCGAATGATTTTTTTTCATTTATGCTATGGTTTAACTTTATGTTATCTAAAAATTAAATAATTTTTCAGGTAAAAATAAATTATAATTATATATTTTCTTAACACAGAATATACTTTTATAAAACATTAAATAATTTTGCATTACTAATTAAAAACTAAATAAAACCGTTTTAAAATCAACTTTCTTTTACATTTAAAACATTTTTTGATTAAAACAAAATTATTTTAAAAGTTCATATTTTATGCAACTGCAACTTTAAAATCAATAATAATAGTTATTTTTAAACTACAATCTTTAATAAAATACTCTTTACGAATTTTACTTTCAATTGTTGAAATGAATTTAATATATCTGAATTATAAAATATTTAAAAATTAATTTATACTATATAATTGAGTTAATATACTATGTCGTTATTTTAGATAATAATTTGGTTACTATGTCTATACCATTATTGGGTTGCTAATAATCCTGAGGATTTGAGTAATTTTTATAAAATTTCAATTTCCAATGATGGTGATATTCCTGATTGTTCATCCTCCACGTTGTGTATCCTGGACTAGGTGCTAAAAGACATCTAGACGAATAACAGCAGGGATTGAGTGCACAGTAGTATAACTGGGCTACCGCTTCAGCGGGTGGGTTCAAGCATACACCCAGACTACTTAAAAGGTATCTTAAAGTATACATAAACTATATGTAGCCGTTGAGCTAAGGGAGATAACCCTGACAAAATATAAAATGGACTCGTCACTCTGAATGAACAGTGGCGTTGTCACAAAAAAAACATCTACCAGCCAAGAAACTTCGTTATTCTTCTACGTTTGTTACGCTTATTACGTCATCAAACTCGATTGTGCTGAAAGCTACTTCTACTGAAGTATCCAAGCCAATAACCATAAATAAATAAAATAAAAATAAATAATATACCGTATAAATATGGAAAATAATAAAGAGGTGATTAGGTCCCCAACCAAAATAAAATAAATATAGATAAACAAGCTGCTGTCAAAATCAGTACAGTATAATTTATTCGATTTTGTGACAAATTTGTTCCATGCAAGTGTGCATTAAATTCAATCTTTGCGAACAGTGGCAACGTCACAGGGATACCGTCTACCGACCAAGAAACTTCGTTTGTTACGCTTATCTAGCCATCAAAGTCGATGGTTTTATATGCAGTATAAATATGGAAAATAATGAAGAAGTAATCACGTATTATTTTTTGCATTTTAATTACCAAAGTAACATGTTAACTAAGTACATAATAAAAAATAACCCAATATTGTTATTTATTGATACTATGAATTTTAAATAAAAATTTAGAAAATATTATATTACTGTTTAATTACAATAAGAAATTATTAGTTAGAATGTTTTTTTAATTTTAATTGTAAAAACTGACCTATGTAAATTTTAATTTTAATTAAATGCTGATGATTGAAAATAATGAAAAATGTTTAAACTTAATAAATAAACTAGTTTTATAAAAACAATATATTTTGTATAAAAAAATAATTTGTCAATTAGTTCATTGTGATTAGTGACACAGTCACTTTTTAAAATTTCTTTATTTAATCATCATATTAAACAATCAACTCCAATAGTTTAATAAGTATAACAAACGTAAAAGTACAACAAAATTTCTTTGTTCGTAGACAGCATCCTTGTGACGGCGCCTGGTATTTGAGTTTTGTCAGACTAATCTTTTTTAGCTCAATGGCTGCATGTAGTAGACATTTTAAGAAGTCAGAATATATTCTTAAATCCATTCATCACTATAAGATCCCAATTATAATTGTTCCTGGATATATTAGTCTAAGTGCTTAGGTGCACAGTCTAGGATAAACCACGTGGAGATGACAGTAAGAAATACTAAGAATCGATATTTCATAAGCATTTCTTTAATCCTCAAAATTATTAACATATTTGTTAACTGTTAATATTTTTAATGCATAAAAAACATTTAACCTTTTGTGAAAACATAGTTTACTGTTGTAAACAATATAATAAAAAATACCTAATTTGAGCAGTATCAAACTAATAAATTTAATAAGCTATATATATATATACAGCCACTGAATAAATTAGTGTTGAAAATTCAAAAAAAAATTAATCTAAATTAATTTTTTATCTCTAATTATTTTTTGGTAAAAATAAATATTAAGAATTTAAAATAATGTAAAATATGTAATAGGTGCTTTATATTTATTTAAAAATTTTTATTTAAAAACGTTGAGTCGGCCAAAATAGCATATTTTAAAAACAACGCTCGTATAAACGTGGATAATAAATTGAATGTATATAATTTTTATAATAATTGGTCGATTATTAATTTGTGCGCTTAATTTCATTAAAAATAAACAACGTTTAATTGTATAGAGTAAGTCTTACAACAATTTATCGTGTTTTGAATGGACAAAAACCAAGAAACTATGATAATGTCGGAAGAAAAAGAAAAACAAGTAAGACCGATGATTGAAAAATTTTAATGGAATTAAAAAATAATTACAACAAGCCTATTTCGAATATTGTAAAAGATAATTTACAAGAATTTAGTTATTCGATGGTGAGAAGCCGTGCAAGATAACAACAACAAAAGTTGGTGGCAAAGCCACCTCTTTATTAGTTCCAAGTTTTCAAAGCATCACGAATAATTCCCCTCCATTGTTCACGGTTTTCGGAGGCGAGCACAGATATGTCAGTCTAGTGACTTTGCCATTGTTTCCAAGATATAGCCCCGGCCAAAATAAGGTAAAGATCGTCCCGAACAGCGTCCATCCAAGTACGTTTCTGACCACCTTTCCTTTTCTTCCAATCGGCATTTGGACAAGCCAAAGTTACTGAACGTGAGATTGCATCAGGATTTTTACGAAGAACGTGACCAAACCAGTGCAATCTACGTTGTCGCGACACCTGACTTAAAGTCACCAAGGTGTGAACGGTCAGCCTCTGATGGCTCCCATGGATCTATCAACCGGCGTCATCCCTCTCGTCCCCCTAAAAAGATTGTCTTGTCAACTCCTGTAAACACTGGCGCCGTCGCAAGGAAGCAATCTTCTAGCCGAAAAGCTTTATTTACCCCCCCAAGTTTAATTAGCATCCGAAATACACTCCGCATAGGGTTTGAAACGTACGATCACTGTCATTTGTCTCGACTCAAGCATTTACTGCCGCAGAGCTAAGTCGTTATAAGATTGACATTGCTTGTCTTCAGGAAACAAGACTGAGTTGTTCGGATCCGTTTCGTCTTCCTACAGCTTCCCAGTCTGTTGCATTATTTCTCCCATCACCTTGTGCATTAAACCCAGCTCATTACGAGGTTGCTTTTTGTCTATCCCCAACAGCTTCCGGTGCGTTAATTGACTAGAAGGGCATATCTACACGACTAGCGTTCGCGTGCTTTAAGGTATCCAATTACTCAATGGCCGTTATCAATGCTTATGCTCCAACCAATAATTATAGTGAAAAAGAAATAGATGAGTTTTACAAGCAACTAGAAGATTTATACTCCCGGCTCAAAATCTCATCCCAAATTATCGTTATTGGAGGAGATTTCAATGGCAGAGTTTGCAGGGACGATGTCAACCGTTCCTGGATTGGCCCTTGGACAAAATCGCGCGATCAATGCGAGAACGGAAGACGATTAAGTGAATTCGCTGTTAGGTGCAATATGGTTCTTACGAACACATTCTTCCAACACCCCGCGAAACATTTGACAACATACTCTTCCCAAATTGATTACGTTCTGGTTAACAAACGCTGGTTCAGTGCAATAAAGAATTCCTGCGCGTATAAATGTTGCCGAACAGGAAGCGAGAATGACACCGATCATTCGCTTGTTTCATGTTCACTTCGTCTACGTCTCAGAGTGACAAAGGCTAGCCCTGTAATTCATGCTCCGGATTATTCCCTACTAACACACAGTGACTATGCTGACAAGTTCTCCGTGCAAGAGAATTTGGTTTAGCACGTGAATCACCAATAGTTAAACCATTTATTAATAAAAAAACAAAAAGAATGTAGATTTATGTTTTGTAACAAGTGGATTGAACGAAGATTGTTTTATTGACGCTCTGTATATTTTGCTGATGAAACAATAATTTGGAATAAACCATTTGTATACAAAAATAAAGTACTATGTGGGACTAATATTCAAAAACATTTACTTCCGGTAGTTAGTAAAAAAGCCTACCCTCAACAAATGATATGTTGGTTTAATATTAAGTATAATGAACCTATCAAATAGAAAATTATATTCGGTACCTTAAATAGTGAAAAATTTGTTTCATTAATAAAGGAAGTATTTTATAATGAAATACAACACAGTCACACCAGGTTTACTAATGTTTTTAAGGACAATGCTTTATGTCATACGTCTAAAAAGGTAATGTCATATTTACCTAAGTTAACTTTATTTGTTTTATATTTACATTTAAACATTAGAAGGTCTAAAATCAAAAAAAAATTTTTTTATTCAATTACCACCTAACAGTCCGGACATAAATGTTATTAAAAAATTTTTCAGTATGTTAAAACGAAGCATCAATAATCCTACTGAAATTGAGGATTTGTGTGATCGTATTCAGTTTGTTGTTTAATATAAGATAAAACAAGAATATATGAACAATCTCATCAACAGCATTCCAAACCGCCTTGATCAAGTGCTTAGAAAGAAAGGCGATCACATTAATTATTAAACATTTTGTTTTTTATTATTTAATCAATCATTTGGTAACTGAAAATATTCCATGTGTTCTGTTTTTTTCATATTTGACGTTAAATTTTATATTAATAATTTTACCCGATTTGTAATTTTAAACAAGTTTAACTTTTACATAATTATTATTTTTAATAACAGTAGATATTAATAAAATTGTAATTGTATTTTATCTATTTTATAATATTGTATATATTATGATTAAACTGAGTTCTTTTTTTTGAGTTATGTGATTGCTACAGATGTTTTACTTTAATAACTACGTTTTCAACGCTAATTAGCTTAGGAGTTATATATATATATATAATTTAAATTAACTAAAAATAATATACAGTACTACTATTCCTTATATTTTTGGAGTAAATACAAGACTTAAAATGCATGTACTATAAATAGTAATTTGTAACATAAATAAACGAACATTACGGTGTTCTTTATAGACTCAAATCAAAAACTATTTGATAAACCTACTAACGTTAATATTACACAAATTACAAAACGTGTACTTTAAAATTTCTTGTTATACAAAAAACAATTAGTTACTTTAAATAAAAACAAAGTTTAAACTAAAATTAAAAATACCTGTTTGATTTATATAAAAATTAGTAATTTAGTTTTGAAAATAATGTATTGTTTTACTAAAATTAGTTTATTTAATGTTTTATTTTGTTTTTAAAAAATATTTATTTTTTAAAAATTATTATTGATTTTTATTACATATCCAACTTATTAATTAAATTTAATAGAAGTGGATTGAATAACATTTATTGTTAACATTTTACTGTTTTCTAATATATTTAAAACATTTTTTAAATATAACAAAATATAAAAGCATTTAAATGTATAATAAATTTTACAAAATATTATTATTTAAGAAAAAATTAAATTATTTTTTAATACTTATTTACGAATTATTTTTAAAATACAAATTAATGTAATTATTAATGTAAAAAATGTATTTAGTTTATATATATATATATATAATTGTGTTTTTAATGTTTAGTTACTTAATTATTTCTAACTTTAATAATTAATAAAAACGTGTAATTTATATTTTAAAAATGTAATTTAATTATAATTTTAAATTAAATTAAAATTCTAAAACGATCGTAATTGTAATTCTATTTTTTTATTTATATAATTAATATATATATTACACATTTAAAATTAAAAATATATTAATAATATCTTAATTTATAATAATACTATGTAATTTGCATAAATTAAAATTTGTTTAATAAATAATACATAATTTAATTAATATACTCAAATGATATTAATTATTTTACCATTAGGCTCAACATCAACACCAACCATAGCTATTAAAAATATGCTTGTTTCTACAACAACAGTTTCTGGTTACTGAAAAGCTTTAATAAATTATAGAAAATAATTTCTAAATTTATTATAAAAAATATTATTAAAAAAAAATATTTTTTTTTAAATATATAAAAAATATTATTAAAATAAGCGTATTAATAACTTTAAATATAAATATATAATTTTTAACAATAATATTATTTTACAGTATTTTTGTTTTAAAGTTATATTTTAAATTTACATTTTACAAGTTTACTTTTATTCAAGTTTCAGGTAATTGTTATTCTGCCTTAAAAAGGAAGTTTAAACAATTGTAAAAATTGGTGCGGTATAACATTTTGTCTGTTCCTGGTAAAGTATTTTGCAAAATAAATTTAAAGCATTGGGTTTTTTTTGTAATTATAAATTTAAAAAATAGAAGACGTAAACTGTAAGATAAATTCATTTCTTACATTTTTTTAGTGAAAAACATATAAAGAATCAGTGTATATATGGGGTGGTCTAGCGGTACAGCGCTCCAATTCAGACCTCGGTGGGGATGGGTTCGAATCCCACCATCGGCACTAAAATGCGGGCCCACGTTCGGCTTCGCTAAAATGTCCACTGCTGAAAGATGTTTCTTGTTAAACATTCGAAGTAGAAAACATAAAATAAAAAAATTAATAATATATATATATATATATATATATATATAGAGAGAGAGAGAGAGAAAAAGGACATACCCATTGACACAGTTAGAGTGTTATGTAACATAACAGGTATTCCTCTGCTTAACCTAGGAAACAAACACAGCAATGTTTTCTTCTTTAAAATGTTAATAACGGCTAAAAAATCTAATATTTTCAAAACACTCAAATCTCTTTACATTCACACGTTAAAAACCCATTTTATATAAACAAAAGCAATTTGTAACATCATTAAATGTAGCATGGATTTGTGTATTTTGTGATGGGTATGTGTATTTCTGTGTAGTTATTAATAGTAAAGTAAATTTAGTTTTTTTTTAAAAAAAATTTACGAGTTTTTTGAGGTTGTATTAAGCAAACATTCACTTTCCGTAACATAAGTAAACAATGTTAGAAATTTTAAAACCACTTGCTGTTTCTTTATTGATTTTACGAAAGCTGTTGATAGTACTAATTGGAATTTATACTAAAACATTTTGTTACATTTTACTGAATAACGTTAAAATAAATAAATGTTATTTGTTTGTCATACTAATATTTAAATTGTGTTCGAACAAAAAGTGGTCACACTGCTATGTTCAAAATTGTTACAGAAGTACTTGAAGGGTACATTTTGTCAACGTTTTTGTTTCTTTTGTTAAGTAACTTTAATTGTGATATAGTTTATGTATAGTTTACCTTATAGCATTAAATATATTCCTGAAAAATTAATAAATTTTGACTTTGTAGATAACATCGGTCTATTCAGTAAAACATTGAAAATAAAGCAAAGTATAATAACACGGTTGTTCCAATGGAAAAGAAGTACTAAAAATTATTATTCGATTAATTTTTATTTTAATTACAATTTTTATATCGTTGTACATTTAAACAATTTAAACATTATTAAAACTTAGTTTTAATGTGCAGTTTGCATTTTGTATTTGACTTTAATATGTTCCTGGTTAACGTGATTGTAATTTTGTGCATATTGTCACGTCTCTCTGCTGATAGTTTAGACCATACAGTAACTTTTCTTAATTAAAATTAACTGGGACTGTTGACAAACACTCATATCAAATTTAACTAAAAGGAAACAGAATCAAAATTTAAATAAGACTATGTGATTAAATGGATGTAAACAAAACGTCGATTTGCATTTGTGTTGACCAAAATGGCGAGTTATAAAATTTACAAATAATATTATAAAACAGAAACACAATTGTGGTTTTTGACATTATTTTTATTGAAATAAGGATGCTAATATATATACTAATGTATATATTGGTTGCAAAACGTACCGGAAACAAAAAATGAACATTAACAATACCCAAAATGTTAAATCACACTTACAAAGTAAAGTAATTAATTATAGAATAATCTTAATTAATAAAAACCTTGAATAATTTAAAAATTATTTATCAAAAAATATAGCGAGAATAAGTTGCTTAACAAATTCAATATTTTATTTAAATTGATATGCAAATAATTAAACAATATAATTGTAAGTTTTAATAAAAATTATATTAGCATAGTATTTTTGTGTAAATTGTTTTTAAATGTAAGTTAAGTTAATGTAAATTAATTTTAATTAAGATTTAAATATATGCTATTATAATTGTTTATTAAATTTTAAATATTTAACAAATATAATTAACATATATTTTTATATTATTCATTTTTTATAATTAACATTAGTTTTATTTTTTATTTTTGTTTAAAAACTTAAAGTAGTATTAATACATTTCAATTGTAATGGTTTTTAATAATTTTTCTATATATTGTTAATTGTATTTTTAAACGTTTAAAAATTATCTATGAAAGTTTATATATGATATAAAAATTGTCAAAGTTTATTAATTAGGTGCTTACTTTAAATTGTTTGAATCTACATTATTTTTTACTAATTGTATACATGCTAATTTTAAAAGGCTTAATTTAATTTGTATTTTTTATACAGTTAGGTAATACTATGGTGATAAGTTTTTCTTTCTTTTTGCATATTTAATGGAGGAAGACTATTTTGGTGAATATGCAGAATCGGTGGAAGGTATAGTTTTTGTTTTTGTTTTTTTAATTTATAATTTATTAAACGGCTTATATAAACAATAACATATAATCTATTTACGTATAATTATTTTAATTAGAATTAACAACCTGCAAAGTTGACAAACCTGCTAATAATACTCGAAAAGTATATAAACATGTTCCAGATTACTTTAAATCTTTACCGGAATACAAAATTAGTCGAAAGAACAATTCAGATGCAGTAAAACGGTATCGTGAACGTTCAAAAAAGAATGCAAAGTTATTTGAAGAAGGAAAAGAACATTTTACGCGCCTGAAACAACTTTATGATAATGAACTCGAAAGAATTGAATCCACTAAACAGGTTAGTCTTCGAGGATGCATGTTTTTAATGTTTAAATATTTTAAATATGCATTGAATGTTTAAAATTTATTGGTTTATTTTCACTTTTAAGCAAAAGAAAATGAATATAGAGAAGGCGGAAAGTTTTATAATGCATTGTTTATAACGAATGTGTGATTTTGCAATTTTTAACTTTGATTTATTAAACATTTTGTATTGATTATTGCTTCTGAAAATTCGCAACTGCGTTTTAGCAATATTTCTTTAAATAGTTTAACGTGAATGTAGGTTTTAAAACTAAAAATATTAAAGTAGGTTTTAGTCACTTGTCCATCTAGATTGCAACGTTGTTTTTTAATATTTTTATTTTTTATTAAATGAATGGATATTAATCTACAGTAAGACAAGTTTGTTCTTATAACAAGAAAACGTGATTTTATATTAATTTATGATGAATGCTGTTATATATATATATATATATATATATATATATATATATATATATATATATATATATATATAATATAAGATAATTAGCAGGTGCTAGACGCTTTAAAATGTAGTAAATTATACTAAATGTATTTCTTTGAATTGATTGTCAGTAATTTGAGATTGTTTATTTCTTTGTAGAAATTCGAACTGTTGCTTTATCAGCATTCTACAATTACAGATATTAAAGAAAGAGTGAACGATCTGGCTTATTCTGAATCTTTGGCGAAGTCGGAGTTTCAGAGTGTTGTTGGACCGGAGGAAGCTAAAACCGAGGCATTTGAAAATTCCTTGTTGACTATAGCGAAGACAAAACAGATTTGATTAGAATGTTGTTTCTCAGTTATGACTAGGGTTTATTTGTGTTTTGTATGTATCATTTTGTACTTGGTAATATTTTTTATTTATTTTTTCTGACCAGAACGTTTTTTAATGGGGCGATTTGGTTAAAGCAAGGCAACGTATAACTAACTACTGTGTTAGTAGGTCTTAGTGAGAATGTGATTAAAAAAAAGTAAATTGGCCATTTAGATTGACGTAATTCTTTCGGTTTATGATATTAAACAAGTCACAAAAAAGACTGGAAAATATTTGTATACAGACTAGAATTTATACAGTGGATATTGTCGCTATATGACTTTGGTAGATGACTATTGGTAAATCTTTTGTTTCAAATTTTTTGACATCTAGTTTTTTGATAGATGGGATTGACTAATAATGAACTGCAAAATTTATCAAGGTTGCCATTTTGTCTTTAACAGTGTAGGTGGGCTTGTGTTATAAGCAGATTAACGTCTCAATTATTTATTGTTTCCAATGCGTTGAATTGCTAACCCATTTTCAAGGGTTGATTTAAATACACTACGAGATTGAAGCATTTTGTCAGGATTATAGTCGATATATATTAATGTATAACCCTTAAAGAAGTTTTTGCAGAAAGCATAGTTAGCAAAGTGGGATGTTTTAGGAACTACATAATTTGGAAACAAAACCCAGCTTTATTACAATATGCAATACTATATTATACACAAGGAACAAATATAATGTCATAAATACACATTAACGATAATGACAATTTTTTAGTATTGTTAAGTGGCAACTTTAGAAAAGATAACTTTACTATATCTTGAGTCACGTTTAAATTTAACTTGTTTGAACAAAGTTGGGTTAATTTTTTCAAATGTACTATAAGACCACTTTAAGAATAATAGCAGAAGGTTAGTGGTTAGCTAAATAAAAAGTAAAAACGGGATCAACAAATTGTATGGACCTATATTAGGAGAAATAGATGAAGTTCCTTGACCAGAAAGCTATTTCCTTTACAGAATAAATAAGTCGATCTTTTTCGGGGAAATTTGGGTTTGATAGATTCTCAAGCCTAACCGGTTACATATAGTAAATAGATATATTGAGATATTTTTAAGGCATTACCGGTGCATGCTGGCAGTCATTCACTAAGTAGGAATCCAGTGAATTCCCAACTATACCGTCATGCATTTGGTCCCCGTCAGTATTAGTCTAGATCCTATGGAAGCCTAGTCCAGATTACACAACGTGGAAGAGGAACAGGGAATATCACGATTATTGGAATTTGAAACTTTATATAAGCTTTACTCAAATCTTCAAGATAATTAGCATATTTATCATTTTATAGTGAAAGAATAACGTAATCGATCTATCGAAATGTAAAAAGAAGAGTTTTAATTAATTTTGTTAATATTTTTCTTTAATAAATGCGGTGCAGAAAATTTTATTTTAATTGATTCGCATTGTTAAAAGCATTTAGTATGAGCAAGATGATATAATTATGATTACTTTGTAGTTCCGGTTTTAGTATTATGTTAAACACTAATTTAACATTTTGTATTTTAGTTTTAGCATTAACAATAAGTGTTCTGAAATGATTGAATCAATTTGATTAAGTAATTGACTTAGTATACAATTAAGAAATGGTTGTTTTCAATCTTTCAAAGAACGTAATGACAAGTTTGTTTTACTTGTCTAACTACTTGCATATTATTAAGTAGTTTCGTTTAATTAGTTAAATTAAAGACTAAATTGTTTTATATTTTACTCTTGAAAACCCCATAATAAAAAATTAAATTATTGAAATAAAATTGATGAATTATAATAAAATAAGATGACAATCACAATTTAATGTAAACAAGATTAAAAATTTGTTTGCGTTATTTATGTGAAATATAAAATAATATTTGCACACGCAATAGTTTGGTAGCATAGATATACAGGGACTAAAATAGGCCCTGTCAAAATTAACAAATTGAAATTGACTGACTTTCTTCACATCACTTAAGCATATAAAAGGCACATCAACAAAAAGTAGTTCACATCTTTGGTAACTTCGTTTACTTACCAAAATTTATATACATGAAAATAAACAAAAAATTAAAAATACATTTTTTATTAAATCATTAAAAAGAAACATGTATGAAATTTGTTTGCCTAAACATAGAACTAGATCCTATATTGACCTACTATAATATTTAAGAATATTCAGAACTTGTTACTTATCTTATACATATCTAACATTTGTTAATACATACCTTAGATAATACTTTACTGATATCTAAAAATATTATTCGCAAAACATTCTAATTCTAATATACAGCAACGTTTGTTCTAGGAATAAACAAAAAAAAATAATTTGATCGACAAAATACATGAATACATAGAATAAGGGTTAAAAAACTTTATAATGTTAATAATTCAAGTAGTATCAGCGTTTCTTTCAACTTGAATATAAACCTGTTAACGTACACACCGACACCATTGTCCAATGTCCTGAAGCATTTCGGCACAGCTCGCAGTAAAACAATTTTTTAAGAATTTAAACAAATTTTGTGCTGGTTAAACGCATCCAATTTAGAAACAAGTTGTATGTAATTGCAAAATATCCTTTTATGCAGTACAGATGTAGTCAAGAGGAAAATTTGCTTTACAAATAATCTTAGAATATTAATTCATACGAAACTGCACACTCACCTGTGAAGTATATAGATCTTCATAATTATAATATATATAGTTTTTTAATGCAATTTGGGTAAATTCTCTTTGTTGTGATCTATGTATACAACAGAGTGGAGTTTTTTCAAAAGCTACTTTGAAAGTTAAATTTGCACATTTCATCCTGTTTCTTATAGCTATTTTCCCGAATATTGTTTGTTGATTTGCTTTGTGTTCATTGTTCGCTGTTTTCGAGTTGCCTCATTACAAAGTGATTATCCTGTTTGTTAGTTAATGAGTTTTCTGCCAACTGTGTATGAATTGGGACTTGTTCTATTGTTCAGAATTTGGTATACAGTTGAAACGCCTATTTTCATACATTTAGACATGATTTTTATGCTCTTTTTAATAAAAATTCTGAACTGATTTCACAACGGAAAATAAAAGTCGATGTTGTGATTAATTTATTAAAAACATTCTGTTAAATTTTGGAAAAAAAATTGTTTTAATTTTTTTTATATTAAATTATTTTTAAAATATAACAATTATTAAGTGTTTAAAAATACAATATAAATTTGTATGTAAGCATTGATTTTATTTAAAAAAATTAAAACGTAGCAAAGTTGAAATATTAATTATTTTTATAAATAAATACAATATGTTAACACAAAAAGCATTTTAACTAGAAATAATTAAAGTTTGGGCATTGCAATACGATTTGTAAAAAACACTTTGCACAAATTAAATCTTTATAAAATGTAAAAAAATTCTTATTTTAAAAACAAAAAAATAACGCTTAAAAATTAGAATGATTCGGATTTATTACCTATTTAAATTATGAATTATTTTATCTGTCCATTTACTATTGTCCGTAATCTGTCCATTTTTTTTGTGACCAGTCATTATCCATTATCCATTTATTATCGTTCATCCAGGGTACTGTTTCATTACACATGCTCGCACATGAGTCATTCGCATTTGATGTATACTGTTACATTAGCATACTATTAACCATAATATGTTTTCAAAGTAGTATTATGCCCCTTTACTTTTGAATATACGTTAATTTTGACTTCTTTTAGTATCGTATTTTTTATAAGTATACATATTTTTATGTGCTGAAAGCTACTTCTACTGAAGTATCTAGGCCAATAACCATAATAATAATAATAATAATAATAATAATAATAATAATAATAATATATGTAGGTATCTCATTACTACACAAAGGTATAATTTGCACCTTTTTCCACTTTTTTCAGTTTACTATATTTTTTTATTACAAACATTTTCCAATTAATTACTTATGCATTTTACGGATAAAATATCACTTTCACTTTAACATTTTTAATAACTCGTGTGTATAAAATAAAATTTAAATTAGTAAATAGTTTTAAAAAAATAATTGATTATTTTGTTTATTTTTGAAAATTTGCTGTTATGTTGTGACAACGTGTACACAATTTAAAATTCTTTTATAAAGCTAACTATATTTACAAATGGATGAATATATATATATATATATATATATATATATATATGAGTTTGAATATATTCATTCAGTTCAATTACTTTGAACATTCATTCAGATCTTTTGTTTTTTTAAAAAACATTAAGCAACAGATAGATGATTTTGAGCGATGTATTTTGGCATAAACATTCGTTTTTATAAATTGGGTCTTTTTAAAAAAAATTGGTAATACATCATTAGTCAGTTTCACGCTTCAATCTTTTTCAGTTGTCAAAACAAAGTCCAAGTTATTGATTAAATAATTTCTAAATTTAATTGAGTTTTGCAATTTTTTTAACAAAATAATACAAATTAGAATATAGGTAATTTGCCAGTTGGCTTGCGGACACGGTATTCTAACTACAGGCTTTAAACGAGAATCCTAATTCCTTTTCTGTTTCAAGTCAAAAGTTGATGAGTAGAATAAGCAGATTCATCTTTGTGAAAAATGGTTATATTTACCTAATGGTCAATGTATTAAAAATTGTAGTACTTGAATTTAATTGATTAAACGGATAAAGACTGATTACATATATCAAAATGCATTTTAATTTTACATAATCATTTAATCAAATGCTTTGTAAAAATAAGTTTCACAAATTTGAAAACAATAGCAAATTTAGTCCTTAATTTTTAATATAATTTATGTATGTTAGGACGACCGAGAAAAATGCAGCTTTATTGACAATGATAATAATGTTATATTATATATTATATATTACACAAAACCATGTTGCTTTAAAAATAAGCATGGGGAAATAAGGCAACAATTACAACAATACAAAAACAACAACAACAACAAAGTCTCGTTGGCAAATCGAAGATTGATTTTTCTTTCGGCTTTCACTCAACTCTGTCATCTGTGTGTAACTCTGTCATCCAGATACGTTTGATTACTTGTTTGCCGTTGTTTGCCGGAATGGGGTCCTCTTAATTGTTTGCGTAGCAATATTAATTATTTACACTAGGCCAGGTTGCTAAACCTTGCGCGCTCAAACCCTCCTCTTTTATCCAGGTTTGGGACTGGTTAGATTGAATCATTTCTGATCCAAACTAGGCGGAGTTATAATAATAATAACAATAATAATAGTTGTTATTATCATTATCATTATCATTACTATTATTATTATTATTATTATTATTATTATTATTATTATTATTATTATTATTATTATTATTATTATTATTATTATTATTATTATTATTATTATTATTATTATTATTATTATTATTATTATTATTATTATTATTATTATTATTATTATTATTATTATTATTATTATTATTATTATTATTATTATTATTATTATTATTATTATTATTATTATTATTATTGTTATTCAATAATTGGATATTTAGCAAGTGAAATGAAAGCTTGCGTTTAGAACCGATAGCAGTACTCAAACCTGCGCCTACTCAATCTAAAGTCTAACTCTATACTACTGGATTATACCGGAATGTATTTATGTCTTTCCATTTGTATAATTTACAAAGTACTTGCAAAGTATTGTTTATAAATACATAACTCTTGTCCAAAAAATAACAATTCTATTTAAATTTGTCAATAAATAAATGGTGTTTTATAAATAATTTATTTAAAATTCAAATTATAAAAATTACAAACATAACATAATTAAAATTTAGGGTTTTGCATAGAAATAGGATTGGCATAAAAACATTTTATGTATAAAATAATAATAACTTAATTTTTTAAAAATGCAAAAAGACAAATATTAAATTAAATTATTGTTAAGCATTAATTTCGACAGACAATACCAGTTAATAAATTGTAAATTTTTAATCACTACATCGAGTTGATGGCAAATAAATGTTTGTTGGTTGTTTGATTTGCACAAGGATTGTTTAAACCTTTTATGACTTGATTTTTACAAAGCAAATGTTTTATATTGTCAGTTTAAAAGTGTTAATCTCTATTTTTTTAAATATTGTAACAAAGATTTAAGTAAAATTCAGTTTCTAAAAAACGATTCATTATTTTTTAACATGTTTCTAAACTATCAACTTCTAAAACACAAAGCAATTATAATTTTTACTGTTTCTTTGATATAAATTAATTTTTTTCGAAATAAAATGTGTACAAGTTAAGGAACATTGATTTATTGTAGTCAAAAAATAGTTTTACGCTTTGTTAACATTTTCTGCCGTAATATATATATATATATATATATATATATATAACAGCTGCTTGGTGTGCATATTATTTGTGAAGTACATCATTATTTGATTTTGCTTAAATTGTGTTTACTCCATCTAGAGATGATCAGAAATAAACCAATCTAGCCAGTTTTACGCCTGAATAAAGGAGGATACTGGCAACTTGGTCCTTGTAAAAAACCGACATCGGTACAGGAGTTGTTTCGCCCAACAACTGGGCAAAGACGTGAATGGACGACTCAGAAGAATTGAGTGAAAGCCGAAAAAAAGCTCTTGTTGTTTTCGTTGTTACTGTATTCTTGTTGCCTCATTCTTTTTTTAAAGTCAGAGATTTTCTAATAATAATAATAATAATAATAATAATAATAATAATAATAATAATAATAATAGTAATAATAATAATAATAATAATAATAATAATAATAATAATAATAATAATAATAATAATAATAATAATAATAATAATAATAATATAATAATAATAATAATAATAATAATAATAATAATAATAATAATAATAATAATAATAATAATAATAATAATAATAATAATAATAATAATAATAATAATAATAATAATAATAATGATAATAATAATAATAATAATAATAATAATAATAATAATAATAATAATAATAATAATAATAATAATAATAATAATAATAATAATAATAATAATAATAATAATAATAATAATAATAATAATAATAATAATAATAATAATAATAATAATAATAATAATAATAGTAATAATAATAATAATAAATAATAATAATAATAATAATAATAATAATAATAATAATAATAATAATAATAATAATAATAATAATAATAATAATAATAATAATAATAATAATAATAATAATAATAATAATAATAATAATAATAATAATAATAATAATAATAATAATAATAATAATAATAATAATAATAATAATAATAATAAAGTTGTTTTACAATGTACAATCATCCACATGTAGCATCCTACGACACGATATAGTCTTTAGTTGTTTGGAGAGAAATAATCTAACATTGTATTCATTCACTACGGCACTCTTGCAGAAATAAAAAACATTTTTTTTTGTATAAAACAGAATGGTGTTATAAATGTAGGTAACATTTTTAAAAGTTCAATATTATTATTTCGCTTTTTTTAGTGATACAAAATTTAAATTATTATAAAAATTCAATAATTTAGCATTATTTTATAATTAGAAATTACAAATATGGTTTAAAATATACACAATAGTTGATATGTGTTTATATTTATATTGGGGATGACGAACGCAGTATATACGATCAATCAGTTATAAATGATACCTCGTATAATAAGCATAATTTGCTGAATTTTGTATATTTATGATATTTTGTGTACAAAATGCATTTGATAATCTAAACAAATGTTTGCTAAATATAGCCATGAACTTAACTATAGATACATTTGAATTTTGCAAATTCTACGTTAGGATGGAATAAATATGTGTATACATTGTGTACAGTCGACTGTATTTAGATGTTTGTAAAGATAGATAAAAATACATATGTTTATTTATAGCCATTCAGTGTTTCAAAAGAAAAAAACAACATTAACATACAATTGTTTTTTTAGTTCAGTGCAAACAAAATTTGATTCAATTTGGATCGATAAGGAATCCAACTTAAGTGAACGTTTGTGTACTTTTATTTAGTTTAAATGAGTAGATGATTCAGAAGAATCAACCTTCATGAGTGGGTGTAAGGTGCTTGGTACATTTTTAAAATTAAAATGAGATTGTTTGACCTTGAAAATGTATATAAGGTGGAAAAATCAATCGTATCAGTAAATCGGTGTAAATTGTCTAAATTTGGTCACATATTTAGAAACGTTCCTATCCTCGACTTACGATTAAAAAATTGTAATCATACATTCACACAATAGGTTATCTAACTCTTATTAGTTCTTTTTTTCGCTACTTTTTCCGCTGGTTAATTTTTTCATCTACCATTTAATTGTTCCTTTAGATATGTGCAAACAAAATTTGTTTCAATTTGGATCGATAAGGAATCCAACTCAAGCGAACATTTGGGCACTTGGTCATTTAGTTCAAACAAAACATCAAGTTAATTTTAATAATTGCTTTTAAGTGTTGATAACTGCTCAAGCTTCTAATATGTTAAAAACACTCGAATCTGTTTATATTCACACACTAATAATAATTCCTGTGGCAATATATAGGATTGAAACGTGGAAGCGAACAGACAAGATTGATTGGATAGTGGATATTTTCCATCGACAGTATTTTAAATGTATCTTAAAGATAAGCTGGTGCTATTGCATTTTAAATAATGAGATAACGGGAAGAACTGACTCTCGTTTACTACATGACAAAGAAAATTACTTGGTCAACTTCTACATTTACCGCCTGAAAGACCAACAGGAATCGTTTTTGAATAGACAATCGAAAATAGTAAAAGAAAGGTTGGGGTAGACCACAGAAAATTTAGCTAAGAACTATTCGGAATAGATCTTATTGAAATGAATGTTTCATGAAATCAAACAAAACGTTTGAAAAAATGTTCACATACATGGAAAAATTTTTTAATCCTATATTCGTTTTAAATTATGGGACTTTGTTGTTGTTTTTTGCTATAACTGTTATCTTATTGCCCCATGCTTATTTTTTAAAGCAAAAGGGTTTTGTAATAAATAATAATTACACATTAAAACCCATTTTATGTGCACAAAAACAATTTGTAATCTAAAAAAAATTACCTTGGACTTAACATGTGTGTTGTGTTTGTATATTTTTGTGTAGTTATTAATGCTAAGTTAATTACATAATATTTTTTGGTATATATGCTGATTTTTTATGTTTGTGACTGAAGATAATATACAAAATAAATTCATGTCA
>JAKXYG010000576.1:525000-599720 GCA_025895645.1 Cardicola forsteri
CAATTAATTAAAGCAATTAAAAGTACAAAAAATGTATCAGTATTTTATTTTCTACAATTTTTAGTTTTGACCATTATATTTTATCAGTTATAATAAACATGGGAGATTGCTTTATAAAATGTCACTTTTCCAGTAAAACAAATTTAAAACATTTAAAAATAATTGTCAAGATTTATTTTATTTGTTTATTTAATTGTAATTATTCCAATCGCTACTAACAATAACTTATACAAATAAGTTAGAATAAACATGGAAATTATTTTTTTTATACAAAATTGAAACCAGAACTTGGACAATGATTTAAATAATTAGTATAGTTTTCAAAAGTTATTTTTAGTCTTTAACTAGATATTATCCATTTACGCAAATTATAATTTAAAAATTTAATATTTAAATTTTATTGTTCAAAAGTGAACATTCTGATTGTGTCAAGTGTTTGACATAATTAATTTGAGTTTGGTATTTTATGACCGTGTTAGTTATTTATATACAATAAAAATTTGTATAAATAATTTAAACTAAGTATGCTAATAGAAAAAAGTTCTAAAGTTGTTAAAAATGTAAATTATGGTAAATTGGAAAAAATGGTTGCACTAACGGATATTTAAAAACAATTTAAAAACGATTTTCAAGAACGATAGGGTTGTTTAAAAATAAAAACTTAAATTCAAATTGGTACGTTGATATGTCATGTCGGAGCTATTTTTATGGATTCTAAAATTTATACATTTTTTTAAATGCCACAATTTAAAATGAAATGTTATGAATTAGTTTTTAAACCGACATTTAATATATATATATATATATATAGTCTGATATGGATCAGAAATGATTCAATCTAGCCAGTCCTAAGCCTGGATAATGGAGGAGGGTTTAAGCGCAAGGTTAGCAACCTGGCCTTTGTAAAAAATTTATACTGCTACGAAAACAATAAGAGGACGCCATTCTGGCAAACAACGGCAAACAACTGATTGCATGTATCTGAATGATAGAGTTACACAGATGACAGGGTTGAGTGAAAGTAGAAAGGAAGCTCGATTTTCGATTTGCAGAATTTTCAATGCCAACGAGATTTTGTTGTTGTTAATGTTGTTTTGCTGTAATTGTTATCTTATTGCCTTATGTTTATTTTTAAAGCAAAAGGGTTTTGTATAATTTATATAATAGTAATATATATATATATATATATATTACATTTAATTAAAATTTTTATCTTTAGGGAGAAAACTGTTGCTGCAATCCCTTATAGGATTTGAGTAATACTTATAAAGTTTCAATTTCCATTAATGGTGATATTCCTGACTGTTCCTCCTCTATGTGGTCTATCTAGAACTAGGTGTGTATAGGCATCTAGATTAATAACATTGGGGGCCGATTGCACAGTGGTATAACTGGGCTTCCGCTACGGCGTGTAAGTACAAGCATGCACTCGGGATACTTGAAAAGTATCTTAAGGTATACGAATATCATATGTAGCTGGTCATTTAAGGGGGATATTTCTGACAAAACATCAACCGGTATCGTCAATTTTTGCAAACAGTTGCGCCGTTACATGGATGTCATTTATTAGCCAACATACTTCATTATTCTTGTACGTTTGCTACGCTTGTGTCAAGCCATTAAAATCGATCATTTAATATACCGTAGAAATGTAGAAATAATAAAGAGGTGACTATGTCACCAACAACTATAAATATAATGAATGATTCAATTAAAATACCCCAGTACATAACGATTTATCATACAAATGCATTTTTACTATTAGTCATTAAATGTAACACAAAAAATTGTCCAAACAACTGTAACATTTTGCCCCCTTTTTTGAATTCATTGTATTGCATTTCATTTTGCATTACTAACAAATTAACAATGTGTGTCGTTTCAAATAATTATTACATTGGAATTATTTTGGAACATGCTACTAACATTTACAAATGAAACAAAATTATTTGATTTATTAAAATATTATGGTTATGCTGCCATAAGTTGCTATCGAACAACTGTTATTACTGTTTTTACCAGTTACAATATTTAAAATGTTTTAAGTTTATTAATATTTGTTTTTTAATTAATTATTATTACAAAACTCTTTTGCTTTGCAACAAAAAAACAGTAACATCAAAAGTAACAATAAAGTTTCGTAATTAAAAAAGAATATGAAACAACAACATAATTTCATTTGTTCAAACATTTTGTCAAAATGTTTGCTTGATCCCATGAAACATTCATTTCAATTAGATTTTCCTAAACGGATTTTAGTCACATTTTTTGTGGTCTATCAACCTTTATTTTGCTATCTTCAATTGTCCATTCCTAAACCGTTCTTGTTGATCTTTCGGGCAGTAGACGTTTACATTTGACAACCCAATTTTCTTTGCCTAATTGTGATGATGTCATGTGGTGGATGAAAATCATGAGCTCATCGGATAGATAAACATGGCCATATTGATTTCAGTCTATTTTTTATTTTATGTTTTCTACTTTGAATGTTTGCACGAGAAGCATCTTTTAGCAGTAGACAATTAGCGAAACCAAACGTGGGCCCGCATTTTAGTGCCGGCGATGGGATTTGAACCCATGTCCACCGAGGTCCGAATTCGAGCGCTGTACCGCTAGACCACCCCGGCAGAAACTAACATTGACTTTCCAAGTTTTTGCCACTGTTTGCCGCAATGGCGCCTTTTTATTGTTTCCGTAACAACATAGATTTTTTTTACAAAGGCCGAGCTGATAATTTTCTGCTTAAACCCTCCTCTTTTATCTAGGTTTGGGACTGGCTAGATTGGTTTATTTCTAATCCTCTCTTGGCGGAGTTTATATATATATATATATATATATATCACTTAATCGGTTTGTCAAAACAAAAGATTTTTAAGTTTTAAACCTTGCGTAATGATTATAATTTTTAAATAAAATAATTGATTCTTAATTTACTAGTGTAAATCCCATTAATAAATTAAGTTTTTTAAAATTTAATAAAAAAAATGAACATTTTTTTAATTACATCTTAATTAACATTTTGACATTCACAGTATTCTAACAATTTTTAATTTTATTAAATTGCAGCTGAATGATAATAAATTTGGCAATATTTGAATGTTAAAAGGTTAAGCATAATAAAATAATTTTAATGTAGAAGTAAAAATGTGAATTTCTTTTTTTTCTTTGAATTTATGCTATGAACTTCAATCCATAGCAATTAAACGCAACAATTCAATTTACAAGCGTATTGGGACAAAACTTTATTATATTTTTCTTACGTTGTAATAAGCAACACCAAAACTTAACATAGAATATATTTTTTTGGTTCTCCTCAGTAGCCTCAGTAGGAGCATAGACTTGCACAATTGTTACTTTTGCAAATCTGGTGTTGAATGTGGCTGGAATAATACGGTCACTCACGGGTTTCCATCCAATCATAGCTTTAGTAGCATTTTTACTCAACATAATATCAGCTCCATAAATATGATGTTCTTTATGTCCAGAATATAAAATTGATGTATCTCCACTCTTGATCTGACTTTGACCTTTCCATCGCATTTCGCTAATACCCAAAATATCTAAGTTGTACTTTCTCATTTCTCAAAGGACTTGTTCTAACTGTCTAGTACAGAAAAGTGTGCGCACATTCCATGTCCCAACATTGGTCAAGGTTTTGGCATTAACGATTCTGCAAATCGAAGATTGATCTTTCTTTCGGCTTTTACACAACTCTGTCATCTGTGTGCAGCTCTGTCATCAAGATACGTACGATCACTTTTTTGCCGTTGTTTGCCGGAATGGCGTCCTCTTGATTGTTTCCATAGCAGTATAAATTTTTTACACTAGGCCAGGTTGCCAAACCTTGCGCGCTCAAACCCTCCTCCCTTATCCAGGCTTGGGACTGGCTAGATTAAATCATTTCTGATCCAAACTAGGTGGAGTTATTATATTTTTCTTACGTTTTAATAAGCAACACCAAAACTTAACAATAATTTTACTAATTAATTTCTACACTATGGCAATTATAAACATAGCTGAAAAAAATTGTATTACATTTCTGTGGTTTTAAAAGTACTTTCAATTTGTGTAAATACATCTGCCTGTTAACAATTGTCGAAGTAATGGTATTACTAAGTTGGCGAAAATAAATTATAATTTGAAGCAAAAAATGTGACTACCCTAAAATAGGCAAAAAATTAAAAAAATGCTACATTTACACATGTATGTAACCCAAAAGTTGGCTGTTATATTTAAAAAAGAAAAGCAGCAAACAAAACCTAACCCAATTTGCAACATTTGTTGTTAAGACAAACGAAACATTTTATACATTCTAATAATGCTATTTTAATTGTTGCAGGGAAAATGTGTTAGTAAATTATGCAATACTTTATTGCACAATGTATAATGATTGTTTTTAATTTTGGCACATATCTGACAGATTAAAGTTGATACAAAAATTATGATTTAATTGATTTTAGCAAATCATATTATTGATAAATTGCAACACATTTTAATTAGTTTGCTAATTTAAAACTGTTTTTGTAAAATGTCGAAACAAACTTTAAGTAAACATTGTGTACAAAAAGTAGTCAGTTTCAAATTTACAAACATTCGTACTTTGGACAATATTTATACAAGCTTTCAAATGCACCATAAGTCCATGTAAAAAGCGAATTTTTTTAGTTAATTGCAACAGTATTCTAGGTTGCACTCAGTTAACATTTAGAATAAATATAAAATAAACAGTAACAAACATTTAAATCAAATACAAAAATGACATTTCTTATAAACAACAAATACTGAAGTTGGAAAAAAAACTATACACTATCATAAAATAGATAAGAAATGCCCCATTTGTATTGATTTAAAAATTAATAGTTTATTTTGATATAAAAAACCCATAACATTTTGTATTATATTTCAACAAAGGTGCCAGTAGGAAAATAGAACATTTTGTTTTCCAAATCCTTTAAAAAGTTGAAGCCTTCCTTGTTGGATGAATCAATACAAAGCAATTAATCCAGCAGTTCTCAATGAGGCAAACAAATTTACGACCGAATTGTGTGCTAATAGCTAACAAAGGAAATGAATAGCAAATGTGTAACTAATCATTCGAAAATTGAAAATAAGTACATTTTGACTTTCGTGACTAAATTATCTTCACCGCAGTTAAACACAAATATTGATTAACTGTCATTTTTTATTAAGTCTTTGCTTTTTTACGACCAGTAGATTAAACCATAAATGTGCAGACATGGGGAAGATATTAATGCTGAATATAGCGACTACATTTTAAATATATAATTGTGTTTTTTTAAAAAAAATTGTGTGTAATGGTTTTTAAATTTTAAAAATTAATACATATTTTATTTTTAAAATAAGTTTTATTGCTATTTTTTAAAATGACATTATGAAATAATGTCATTTGTAGTTCAATAGATCTATATTAAATGTTAAACATATTATTATTGAAACAAAACTGTTACAATTATTGTATGTTTTGATGATTCAGATATTCAGCATAAAATATAGATACCAGCACAGTACTGGGGTGGTTCAGCTGTCAATTCGTACCCACATAGGCATGGGTTCGAACTATACCACCAGCACTAAATGTAAGCCCAAGTTTGAATTCGTTAAAATGTCCATTGCTTAAAAATGCATTCTTGTAAAAAAGTAGATTAAGGTCATTATAAATTTTAGTCTAGATATTTTATTGGAAACATTTTTCACCAAGTATTTATTTTAAAGAACTGTCAAGAGTCCTAATCTTAAGCCAACAAAGGGTCTTGAATCCATGCCTACTACCCAAAAGAAAGTTAAATGCAACTCACAAGAATAGACCGGAAACGTTCACTGGGGGTCAAAATTGTCCCATACTCCATACTGTCTTTCACATAAATTTATTTCATTAAAATAAATAAAATATTTTACTTTTATTGCTTTTAATAGTTAGTAGATTATGAACAAAAATATTGAAATAAAAAAAGTGAAAATAATTTGTTATTAAAATATGACTTGAAATTAATACTCAATAAAACCGATACTGTTGTAAAAATTGAAGTCTTATTAAAATGTCAAAAATATCTCATTCAACTTTACAATTCCAATAATCCTGTTACACTTGACACATTCATTGTGTCACTTTTAATTTAAATTTTCAACTGATAGGCATGTTGAACAAAGATCCAACGATAAAATAAAACACATTCATTGAACAATTTTTACATTATAAATTTAATTTTTTTTAATATATACTTTTTTTCAATATTTTATACATCTATTATTATACAATCTAAACAATATACAAAATACGGAATATTATAAAATCATAAAAATGTATAAGATGTACGTAACTACGTTTTGTAAAAAGTGGAAAAAATAAATTTGTTTTGGTTTTACAATCATATGACTATATAGTTGTATTTGATTGAAAAGGAAGTTGATTGTTGTTATATTTGAAGACAATTTTGTTAAGTTCAACTTAGTACAATATATATATATATATATATATATATATATATATATATATATATATATATATATATATATATATGAATGAATGAATGTAGTTTCTAAATAAAATAAAAATAAATGATTATTTTTATTGTTATCAGTTGGCAATGAAAAACAAGATGGGAAGGTTGCGTTTTCGATACCTATTTTTGTACCAATATTTGTTTAATCGATCGATAAATACTTACTGGTGGATTAACATCAGACGACTGATATTGTGTTCCGCAATCGGCCTTTAAACGAATTACAAAAGGCTGATAAACAGCTTCGGTTTGGACACTCTTATCAATCAACTTGGTTTCTACCATTTCTACCTGAACTGCCCGATGTAAAAGAGTTCCTTTGGGCGGTGGTAGAGTTTTGATCAGTTCGGGACCGGTTTGAACATGCGTACTCATAAATTTCGATGCAATTGCTTTGGCTTCCAATGCTCGTTGATTGGGAGTTACTAGCCGACCCAAGTTAACCAATCCTTGTTCAAATTGACCCAAACAAGCCTGCCAATAATTGGTCCGACCATCTTTGCCACCATCGACAATACAATTGGTCTTGGTCCGAGCTTGAGACACGGATTTGTCGGCCGCGTTTAGCAGTAGAAGCAGCGGTTGCCATTCGGGACAATAGAGTAACGGTGACGTGGCCAATTCAAGACAACGCTGCAAACGGTCTAACATAGGTCCGGATTCGGTCAATGCTTCAATTGGGTTAATCAAATCGAGTCGACTGGTAATCTTGTCATCGTTGAGGAATTCGTACCACGACTTGACGGCGGTTGTCAATTGCTGACATTCGGCATCGACTTGGTCCAATCCAACGCCCACAATGCTGTCGAGTTGTTCGTACAAACGCAAGCGTTGCTGATCGATAAGGTTGGTAAAATAGGCAGCTGTTTGTTCGATCGAATCGCGAATGTGGCTTATTTCGGCTTGGCAGACGATGAGGCCATTGTGAAGCCATTCAATTTTGTCCATGTGCATTTGTGTTTCGCTACTTTTCGAGCACAATTGGTCTTGATAGGTTGCAACTGCTTCGCGCAAAGATAGCACTTCATGATTTGCATGACCGGTTTCATTTGTTGGCGGTTGATCATTTGTCGACTTGCTGTCGGGACTGTTGCTATTTGTTTCAAAAGCACAAATGATACATATGTAGGTACGACACGTTACACAAAAGAATTGTTTCAATTCTCGTGGATGTTTTTGACATCGCAACTCGTCCATTTGGTTTACGTGAATAAGTACATGACCAGCAGTTACTGGCATGTGCCCATGAGCTTCGCAACACGTGTCACACAAACGCTTGGCACAATCCAAACAAGCTGTATTTGCTTGTCGTGGACTTGTCTGTGAAATAAAAATTGAATTAGTTTTAGTTTTGTGATCGTCTATTACGTGTTTGTTTGTCATCGCAAGTTGACTAGTCGAATGATAATAGAAGTTGGCGTTGGTTGTAGAATGACTGTTGGATTTGTCGAGAGAAACTCCTTCATCCTCGTCTACTTCGCTGTAGTCCAAAGTTGTATTGAATTTGCCGCGATTGGGCAAGCCTTTCTTTGGTTCCATATTGTCATACAATGAATTCTTTTTGGTATTTAAAAATGCCGCATTGTCTTCCATGTCGACAGTGTGAGACGTTTTGGCACCGTCCAAAATAAACGGTTCGGTCGTACAAACGTCACAAACGGGATAAGTTGGCATTCGGTCTATCATCGACGCCAATTTGTCGGTCAACTGATCGGCGGGCAAACTGTCAACTCCGCCCAAAGGCAAAATATTGTCCTTGTTGCAAATGGGACACGTGATAATTTCTTGTCGAACAGATGAACGATAGTGACGCGATGATGCTCGTGAGGGACTGGGATCGGTTTGACGAAAGCGCGAAGACCATTTGCGTCGGTATGAAGAAACTTGATCCAATGCTGTCGTTTGATAGGTCGTTTTGACAGGTTCGACTGCCCGCGCTTCATCTTTTGCCTTGCGTCGAATTAGCAAATCTTCCAAACAGACTTGGCAAAATGAATGCAAACATTCCAAAACTTTGGGCTTTTTGTAGGGTTCGTTACAATAGCGACAAGTGAGAAATTTGGTCTCAATGCTTCGACGAATTTCGATCATAGTTGGCACGTTTTGTGTTATTCACTGCAAGGCATTAAATTTAGTCTTTTTTGGGGTTATATATATTGCTTGACCCCAACAGTGCACACCATATATATATATATATATATATATATATATATATATATATGTATATATATACACGTGTGTGTACATAATGTGAACGTGGGTGTATTAACATCAAATTTTTAGAACAAAATGATAAGCCTTGTTTATATATATATGTGATCAGTACATATTTATCTACCTTTCCAAAAGTGTGCATTTGGATAAGTTGAAGAATACCAAAATTACACATTGCAAATTAGACTTTACAAACATACACACGCGAAACGTACAACACACTACTAGCTATCAACCAATCAAATTGTGACCAGTAACTTAACCAAACCACTATGAATAAAAAGTGCAACTGGAATGAAAAGTTCTTCTTTGTATGACCAACGGTGATTGACACAATTATTAAATGACATAGTGAAAATGTTTGCTGTATGCACAAAACGTAATCCCTCTTTAGTGGACCGGTGGTGGGAGTCGAACTCATATCCACCAGGTCCAAGTCGAGAGCTGTACCGCTAGACCATTCCGTATATATGAAATGGAGCAAATCAAGTTACTTCTATTGTCCCATTTATTCGTATAGCGGTACAGTGCTCGACTTAGACCTGGGTGGGCATGAGTTCGAATCCCACCACCGGTTCACCAAATGCTGTACAACATTTAAAGTAGTCAAAAATAAATAAGTATATTATGTAGTGACGGTTATTCCTAATTGTAACAGGGAAGTGTGCTTAGTACTCAAATGAAATGGCATCATATTTAAACGAAGACTATAGCAACTGGTCTGTTTATATTACGTCAAAAACAAGCACATACTTAGTACTAGTAAAATAGAAATATTGAACTTAATGTTCAAGTCTCTAACATGTTAAAAATACTTGAATATGTTTATATTTGCACATTCAAATTCGTTTTGTGTGCACACAAGCAATTTACAAAGATTGTGCTGTGTATATTACAGTTAAGATCAAAGCTTTAATTATATCATTTTTATGTATATGTATACTAATATTTTACGTGTTTATGACTGTAGAGAATATAAGAAATGAATTCATTTCACAGTTTACGTTTTTCATTATTTTTATTTGGAATTTAAGTAAAGTTACCGGAAATACACTTGCTGCAATCATACAATTTTATTGTTCTACAATAATACTCTGGCAATTAATTGTTCTCACGAATGAAACATATACTAAACCTAATTTTGAAACTTACAATTAGAAAGCTCTTATCGTTGCTAACAAAATTCTCACGATTAATATAAATGGAGAAAAGTACAACCTCAATTTCTAAGCAAAAAAAAACAAATTAAAAAAAATAACAAACGTTTTTTAAAACGCAATGGCAATCAATAATAACAAAACAGTCTATTTTTAGCTGTGATGCTTTCATTATTATACATGAAAGCCTGTATTTTATATTTTCATTTTGTGAAATATAATTTGTATGATTTAGATTACGCAATCACATTCTAGGGTGGTGAAATTTACACTTATGTGTACATCTTGGCCTAGTTATTTTATTGTTTATTGAAAGTGGTTGGTGTAAAGCAATATAAGGGTTGGTTAAAATGGTTGAAAATGCTTTTTTAATTGCAAGTTGTCTTTGTTATTTAACAAGGTTTTATTTACACTCAATGCGTTTTCAGTATTAATCGCTATCAATTGCTGTGTTCAAGAGTTAAATATACATTAAGTTGATTTTAATACTTTATTCTAAAATTTGTACAATTTTCAATTTCATTTGGATTTGGCATAGGCATGCCTTGTGTTGTGTGTGTGTTTATCTCTGGGTATTACTTAAGTTAATTACATCATTTATTAATATATATGTATATATATATATCCTGCTTCTTTATGTTTGTGACTGAAGAGAATATACAAAACGAATTCATCTCACAGTTTTCGTTTTTATTATTTTATATTTTATTATTATATTATATATTATAAAAAAATCCTTTTGCCTTAAAAATAAGCATGGGGCAATAAGACAATAAGTACAGCAAAAACTACAACAATAAAGTCTTGTTGGCATTGAAGATTCTGCAAATTGAAGACTGAGCATTCTTTCGGCTTTCACTCAACCCTGTCATCTGTATAACTCTATCATCCGATCACTTTTTTGCCATTGTTTGTCGGAACGGCGTCCTCTTGATTGTTTCCGTGGCAGTATAAATTTTTGACAGAGGCCAGATTGCTAACCTTGCGCACTCTAACCCTCCAAATTTATTCAGGCTAGGGACTGGCTAGATTGAATCATTTCTGATCCAAACTAGGCGGAGTTATTTAAATTAGGCTGAATTATTTCCTATTTTAAATTAATATAATTAGAACATTGACAAAAGATGAACACCGCTGCTAGTTAGGGTCGATCAGTGCAATTTCTTTATAACACGTCAACCAAATTATTGACTTGCTGAAGCAATGGAAGTAAAAGTAAATGTAACAAAGCTTCAAATTTACCACTAATTACAACACAAACCATTCGTAGGCCAAAGTTAATAAAGCTACAAATTGATTGTTTTTCTTTTTTTCATCTTTTCACCATATTACATACGGCTTAGTTATTTATGGTCAGTATTCTCCAAGTTAGAGCATTATGATAGTTAAAGCCAAATGCCCCTCCAGGCTTGTAACTGGCTGGATTGGCTTATTTGTGATCCTCTCTAGATGGAGTTGAAGTTACCAACATCCAGAAAAGGTTTTAATATGTGAATGTAAACGTAGTCAATTGGAAGTCTGAGCGATTATCATCACCTTAAAAAAATTATTAACATTAATGTGGTACTTCGTTTTTGTAATAAATGACGTAATATGGACGAGGTACACAAACGGTCACCTGATTGATGTGGTTTTAGCTTATTCAGCGAAATAACGGGTTATCCTACCAAAAGATTTGTTACTGCAACTGCAGATGAACCGATAGACACGATGAGAGGCAAAGAACAATGCATTGGCTGTTTTAATGTTGGGAAAAGGATGACATTTTGAGGGTCAATCGATAAGTTTTTTGATTTATGTCATTATCCCATTTAAAAGGAATGTTTATGTTCAGCCCTTTTTTGACCTTAATGATTTTGCCAAACGTTTTGTGTGATTGTGAATAGTAATTAATATGGACTTTTCAATATTCATTATTATTGATTAAAGTTTGCTTCGTGGTTTCCAATTTTTTGTCAATTGTGTCATTTGAACATATTTGTTGCGCACAATTGTACAAATAATATTTTGACTATTGCATGTTTATTTTGGATTGGTTGGAAATTTTTGAAGTGAAGGTATTGATCAGTCTAAGTAGGTTTATGATAAATCTTGAAATGAATTGATGTGTCACTGCTTTGTAAAAGAGTTACATTCAAAAGGTTAATTGTCTTATTTTCTTCAAGTTCCCATTTTATTTTAACATTGGAATGAATTTTGTCAAAGGTTTGTTACAATTTATAGTTATCGTGTTTGTTGTTAGTTACAATAAATATTTTGCCGACATATTGTCTGTACCCTATCATATTTCTTATCATCTCTTTCATGGAATCGACAATTTTTGAATTCATTTCACAGTATTGCCTATTTTGTTATTTTTATTTGAAAACATTTTATTTTTGTAATCGACTACAATATATGGAATGAATAATTCATTTTACAGTTCACATCTCTGATTAGAATTATAAAGGAAACCCCAATGCTTTAGTTATTTAAAGGTATTAACGAGTGCCAAATTTAAATAAACTATTTCCAAAACAAAACGCGTTTTGTGTACACAACCTAGATTAACTTGGCCTCTTTATAATCTGTGTGTGTTTGCATTAGAGATGTTTATTTAGCTGTTTAATTATATGTAAACAATAATTACTTATATATATATATATATATAACTAATTAAATATTATGCTTGTAATTGTCTTAAAAAATCGATAAGATTATTATTTTACCGCAAACTAAACTAATTACCTAATTAGCTTAATCTAAAAATTATAAATATATTTATATTTTTATAAAATAATAAATGCTACTAAGTAAAAGTTATTTTAACTTTTATTTTAAATAAATATGCAATCTAAATTGCATGTTGTACATTTATTTTAAAATATGTTCAACTTGATTACTTTAAAAAAATAAGTAGTACATTAATTTTAGTAATTTTAGTATTATGCATCGCATTTCACTAACACTAGTTGAATAGTAATTAAAGCTCAATGTAAACAAAAATTTAAATGTTTACAGTCACGGAAAGAAATAAAATAGAAAAAACTGAACTACGGGATTGAATATTACAGTATTTCTAACCTATTTGTCATGTTGATATTGAAGTTTTTAATTTTAAACAGTTTTATACTTCAAATGCTTGACTAATTTTAAACTTTTATTATTAATAAACTTTGATTCAATTAAATAAACATGCGATTAGCTATAAATAAATTTCCGCTTTAAATAATTTTTCATTGTAAGCATAATTATATTTTATTTATATCGATTTATTTTAGGAGAATCAAATTACTTTTATTATTTTTGTTACAGAATTTCTTTATTTTTGCTACTTTGAATGTTTTTACGGAAAACGCGCATCTTTCAACAGTGGACATTTTAGCGAATCCGAAAGGTGGACAGGGTTTAGTGCTGATGGTGGGATTCGAACCCAGGTCCAAATCGAGTGCTGTACCGCTAGGCCACCCCGGCTAAATTAATTTGGCACAACATTTTTTACTAACAAGTAAAAATCACCAATAACATTAAATAATTTTTTTTGAAACTCCAAAAAATGCACATTTTCTTAGCAGCAAAAATAGATAGACTGAGTTTATAGAACACTAGACAAAACCATTTAATACTAAACTTATACGAGTAAAAAGAATATGCATTAATTACATTTGCTTCATATATATATATATATATATATATATATATATATATATAATTTTATTGAACAAAATAACTCAAATATTTAAGAAATTATCATTATTTTTAACATTTAGTGTAAATTCATTTCATACAAAGAAATAATTTTTGTACAATGTACGCATGCACAGAACGAAAATAGAATAAAGAAAAATTTTTGAAGATAGAAAAGCCAACCTAGAATGAGGTAACATTGAAACACATTTTTTAAAAGAAACGAAAATTAACCAAATAAGAAATGCAATTGGGAATAGATAGACTCTTTACAAAAATTTGAACTTGCCTACACACAAATACTTGTTCATACAATAAAAACACAATAAAAGTAGCAATATAGTTAGTGTCATTTTAGACTTCTAATTAAATGTAAAAATTTTTGATTGCTATTTGTAGTATGAATGAGTGATTATATATATATATATATATATATATATATATATATATATATATATATATAATTGTATATGTGGACAATGAAGCTTCAAATTAAATTGTACCATATCAAAATGTGCTTTAGAATTGATGAAGTTGGTATTAAAGAAAACTAAAACAGGTACTCATATATATAAAATAAAATAACCTAAAATGCAGTATGCATTATTCATATTATTCATCTAATTATTACATGTCATTTCATTACCGTTAATTACATTTTAAATAATGTACAATTCATAAAATTTGTTTCAATCGCAATCAATAAGATTAATTCTGAAGGTCGTTTAAAAGTTGTGTTATTTAGCTAATTAAATTGTGAATCAGTTTCATAAGTTGCACGATAATTACGATAAAATAATTAGTTTTAAAATTGTACGTTTTTGAATAGTACACAAATAGTACACATCAATGTTTTGAACATAAAAATGAATTCTCAAAATAATAATTGAAAAAGACTGTCGCTTAAATTCAAATTGAATACATATACTTACACTAATCTAATTCTCTATTATGTACACAAAAAGTAGAGTATAGGGTTGACTTAGTTACAAAAATGTTGCACAAAATCGAACATTTAAATAGTTTCTTCCACATCGTCTCCCGATCTTGGAAAGTAGAGAATGATAGATATTCCCAAGACGAATAGGTAGAGTACAAAAAATAGACGATCTAGAACCATTCCAACAGCTCGCCATTCGGCAATAATTTTGTTAACTTTTTCTTTTTTGGCATTTTGTTTTTGCATATATTGAATGCCCTTGACAATGTCATTTACATCGCGTGTAATAATATGAATGCGTCTCATAAAACGCCAGTCAACAGTCTGTTTGGGTTTAGACAAGTTTGGACTTTTATTTTCCGCATTTGGCAGTTGATTATTGTTGTTGTTGTTGTTGTTGTTGGTGGTGGTGGTGGTGTTGTTGTTGTTAATGGCTACCAGTTGATCAATACTATTTGTTCGCCAAATGTCTAAATTTTTTAACTCCAGTTCGCCAACATCATTTAAATGCAAATTATTATTGATAATCGATTTGTTGGCTTGATAATAGCATGCATCGGTTGGTTCATCGTCCAAATCTTCTTGACAAATGGGCGAACTGAAAGGATAGAAGGGCGATGTAGGGTAGTTGGCATTGCTTCCCAACGTATTTTTCCATTTGGTCAAAGCAGCCGCAATGGCTTTCTGCGATGCACCCGACTGGACCAATTCCGTCGCCAAATGTTTGTCTTTTAGCAGCAGCAACAGCGACGACTGAATGTCGTCATTTTCTACTTCGTTATCGACGATTTCGTCATTGTCATCGTCTACATCGTCGTGATCGGTATCATTTTCCAACGACGAATTGCTTTGAAATTTGTGACTCCTGCTTGCTTCGGCCCACACAGCGGCCAATTCGTTGGTAGGATCGTCGACAAGGCAACTTTTTGACGATACTTTCGAAAATGGCTTGGTGGCTAGCGAATTGCCCGAATTGTAGGCTGCCGAAACAGCAGCCAGGCCGGCACACGCGGGACAAAACAAACACGACTCGGCTGGATCTTTGTCAGCTAGATGGGGCCGTGTTTGATATTTGGTCGATAGGCGCAAATGTTGGTCAATATGTTGGCCATATGTAGAGGGCGGTTTTTGATGATGGTTGGGATGTATGGAATTGGGAAAATGTTGGGAACTTACGTTTCGCATTTGATTGGTCGAACAGAAACAATCGGTAGGCCAGTTTTTGCCCGTACATGGTTGATGTGGTCGTTGATATGTGGAACAATCTAAATTGAGAAAATTGGGCAAAAGGTTTGCTATGATGTACTGTACACTACACAAAAATTCAATTAATTTTGTACAAGTACATTTTTTCAAAAAAGTCATTTGAGACTAATTAAAAATTTAAATTGAATAAATTGGAGTCAATTTAATTTTGTTTATATTTGAAAAAATAGCAAACTATTTTTAACACCAGAGTATGTTTTAAAATACATATATTTAGCATTTGAAAATTACGCAAATAAGCAATTTATTGTGTATGCGTATGTGTGTGTGCTTTGTACAAGTATATTACATTAATTTATTTTAGATGAAAAAAAAATGAATTAAATTTGATAAATTGGTAATTGTTAATTTGGTAAATGTAAATATAAAAAATGGATATTAATAAAAATTAATTTGGAAATAGCAGTTATGAACAAGCAAGCATCTTTTTTCAATTTATAACAAATTTACAATGTGCAGTAAACAGTAGTTTATTTATGAATTTTGTGTATGTATATTGACAATTTTCTTATATGTAAGTAATATATCTACTTCACATAAACTAACATGAGTTAAAGTGTAGTTTTTAGTATTAAGTAAATGTCTTTTTATTAATTTCGATAAACATTATAAAATTAACGTATAATAAAACGGTACAAAATACTTATATATTGCATTTATATCTTTTTTTTATTTTTACAATTTTGATCGTTTTACGAGAAGGACCTTTCAGTCGTGGACATTTTTGCAAAGCCCAATGTGGACTCGTATTTCGTGACGATGGTAGGATTTAAACCCATTCTCAAGTCCGCTAGGCTAATTCGGTACTTTTGTGTATGCGTATTGGTAATTTCCTTATACGTAAGTAAAATATTAACATTACATAAACTGACATAAGTTAAAGTACAGTTTGTAATAATAACATTTATTCATTATTAATTTCAACTAGCATTATAAAATTAAAGTATAAAAAAAACTGTACAAAATACTTATATATTGCATTTTTTTATATTGATAACTAAGTACGTTGTCAATTTAATGATCGGTTACAAATTCGATCATATTGTTAAATTAAGCTTTAAATAATGCGAATAACTTGATTTCAATACAAGTTGTCTTGTAGTAAACAACTACCAAATTAACAAAGGGTTTATCTATATTTAAAAATAGTATAAATTATATAATTATTTAAAATATAATTCATAAAAAATGTACTTTTAGAAAAACATGTCTCATGTATCGTTAATTTGGCTTGTTTAAAGGCCGATTAGAAGTAAAGGAAAGGCAGTAAGAAAATACTTAGATAAATACTTTTCTTTACACTATTTTGACCGGGATTTTATCATAAAAACTATTGCTAAGTCTCTACACGCCTGCATAAACCGTAAAAAATGGAATTATTTAGGATACTTTATATATATATATATAGTATCAATTTTAATATAATTGTATATTAGGAAACCAAACATACCACATTTAGAGGCATTATTGCACGTAATATGATTGATACACGATCGATTTTTTTCGGAACAATTGGTACACATTATGTTTTCTTTTTTCATTAAATTAACAAGATTGTTTAGTGTATCAGTTGGTTGAGTTGTTTCATTATTTAAACGCGGTTTTGGCGGAGGCCCGCCAGGGGGACCTACATTTACCAAGAGCAAACGAGCTCCGTGGCGTATAGCAAGCTAGACACAAGACAAATATTATTTCATGTTAATAGAAAAATAATAATTCAAATTAGCTGTTAATATATTTAAAACCTTAATACTTATTGCTATATGGAATAGATAAGACTGTCACAATAAGGTTAAATAAAATTTGATACAATTACAAGGTGCAACAGTGTTGATGTTAGGTAAAAATGATAAGTAGGAATTTTATTAAAACAAATTTTACGTTTGTAAACAAGAAGTAAAATTAAGAAATAGATTAAAAATAATATTATAACAGATTGTTAATAGATGAATAAAAATTAACAATTTTTAAATATTTTTGAAACTATGAAAATTATTACAAATATAATTAAAATCATTTAAAATGTATAATATTAAACAATTGTATTTAAATTAAAACAAATGTTAATAAAGGTTAACATTATTTTCTTTTTGTGGAAATGTTATTGTTAGTTTTTAAATACTTTATTAACTTTAGTATTTAGAATTATAACCTTTATTTTTCTTTATTGTATCAATTATAGTTAAGTTACATGTTGTTTTAAGTTATATTTTATCAACTTAATTTTTTTTTGAAAACTATTACACAACATTAATTTTTTTAATTTAAAAAACAATTAATTTTTTAAATTTAATTAATTAATTTATTTTGAATGTTTTACGAGAAAGGCACTTTTTAGTGGTGGACACAGATTTAGTGTCGGTGATGGAATTCAAACCCATGTCAACTCAGGTCCAAATCGAGCGCTGTACCGTTCGACCACCCCACATACTACGCTCGGGTGGCATAGGTAAGTTCAAAATTCATAACTGGCACTAATGTGCGGAATGTAGATTAGCTCCTCCAAGTGTCCACTTACTAAAAAAAAAACGTTTTTTGTAAAACATTGAAGCAACAAAAGATGGATAAAAACGTTTTATTAACAATTTAGTTGTATAATAATCGTGTTTATATGTTTAATTACATTACCAAAAGCAAATTTATTATTTTGTTTACCTAACAATCTAAGTAAATTGAATTATGTTGAAACACCATTTTAATGTAAATTTATTTTTTACAAAACACTTTTATTTTGAAAAGCAAAGCTTTAAAATTTAACAAATTATATATAAAACCGTTTGTTAAATTTCAAATTGAGGTTAATTTGAACAAGTTTATTTATGCATTGTGTACATAAAATATTTTTTAAATAAATCTGTACTTGGGAATAAAAGAATAAACTTTTATTTTAACATAAATTGTTTTTATAAATTATTTAAAAGCACTTATAGCTAATTAGATTAGAAATAATAATAAATTAAGTAAAAAATTAACCAAATCTACAGTCAATTAAATAGCTTATTATCTATTGATTGCTGTTTATTTCAAAACCATTTTGCTTTGAAAATCATGGAACAAAAAATTTGTTCCACAAAATTGCTTATCAAATGTTGACTTTAAAAATTTTAAATATCTAAGATGGAAATTATACACGGACTTTTCCGAATTATGTTGTTTTCACTTTTTTAAGACAGTTAAATGTAACAATATCTTCTCGTTGTTTCTTTAGTTATATATATATATATATATATACAAAGGCCAGGTTGCTATTCTTGTGCCTAAACTTTTTTTATTTCTTGCCAAGAGTTGGGATTGTCTACGGTAGAATTATTAAATATTTTATTGAAAGAAAATTGTAAAAAATACATGAACAAATGTATAATAATATTTAAAATTATTTAATATCAATATAATTAGTAAACATGCAAACAAAAATAAGAATACAAATTGCAAAATAAATGTTAATTTAAAGCGTTTAATTTAGTATAAATGTTTATTGTCTAAGTTGCCACAATTTATAGGTAAAATATTTACACAAATTGATAAAGATTTGATTAAGAGTAAAATTAATTTTAAACTAATTTATGAGTGTATTTTATTTTAAAATTATTTGTTGAAATAATTTCTTATAAAATGTATTAGTTATTTTTCTGTTATAAAATTTATATGGGAATATAACAATTTTTTAAATGTAATACATTATATTATACAAATTCTGCTGCAAAATACTTTGTCAATTGCTAAAATCATGTCAAAAGTATATTAAAATTATTATTATTATTACTAATATATATATATATATATATTAATCAACTTTTATGTCAAAATTATTAAATTGTAAAGTAATATTTACTTAACGTTTGGAGAAAACGTTTGCTAATCAAAAATGCAATTATAATCCACTTTGTAATGTAGATTAAATATTAATTTTTTTACCTTAATTATTTGTAAATATTGTTTGCACTAGTGCATAAATCACAATACTATTTACAAACATTGTATTTTAAAAATTTTAAATGTCATTTTATTGATAATTGAAAAGGTACGAAAATGTTTATTGATCTTTTTGTTAAATAAAGGTTTACATATTTATGATTTTGCTTTTCCTGATACTAATTAAAATAATCTAATAATACATAATATAAACGTTTATTTATAATTGACTTATAAAACATTACAATATTTAATAAATTAATAATCAAACTATTAAATTATTTATTGATCTGTAATTATTGAGTATATATAATTTAAAATAAATTTTGTTAACTTTATTATCAATGATTCAAAACAACAATTTTCAATTTTCAAACTACTTAATTGTAAAAGTCCTTTTAATATTAATATGTTTACATTATAAATTTATTACAAAACAGTTTAACAATAGGTTGAAATATATATCGTAAACATAATAAATCAAACGTTAAAAAATAAAATAAAATCATGTTTAAATTTGCGTCAGTCAAACCTGTTTTGGTTTTGTTTGAAAACAAGGAAACAAAAACGCTTTTTTCCTGTATTTAATTATTAAAATGCACCAGTCAAATTTGTATAATTTGTTTAAATAGAAAATTTTTTAACATGGCATTAGAAAACATGACATTTTGTCAGTAAAACATGTATAAATTATTGTAAAACTTGAATATAAATATTATTATTTTAATTTAAATTAAATAAATAAGTCAATGTGTCAAAGTTTTTATTTTAATTATTTATTAATTAACAGGAAGTCTTAAACGGTTTTTTTCTTCAATCAGTATAAAATTAACAATCATGTTTTTTGTGTTAAAACTCGGATATTTGCGTTTAATGTAACAACATAATACTTTAGTACTATTATTACTACTATTATTAATATTATTATTATTACTATTATTATTATTACTATTATTACTATTATTATTGCTATTACTTTTATTATTATTATTAATATTATATTATTATTTATTATTATTATTATTGTTATTATTATTATTATTATTATTATTATTATTATTATTATTATTATTATTATTATTATTATTATTAATATTATAACTCTTATTATCGACTCACTTTGTAACAGGAAACTAGTTTAGAGTTTCAATTTAATAAACATTTATAATTTTGGTTATGTGTTTTTTAAATTTTGTTAAACAATTTAACTGCAATTTAAAATCATTTTAATATATTTTAATTAGAGTGTTTATTTACTGAAACGTAATAGCCTAAATTATTCATTTTTAGTAAATTGTTAACAACATGGGGAAAAACTCATTAACTTTTAAACATTATATAAAATAAATAAAATTTCCTCTAGTAATATTTGTTATATTTATTACCCAAAGCCATTCAAAAGATTCTTGATTATCTACTAATTAAATTATTCTTTTGCATACAATTTTTTATGTTTGAGAACAGAAAATTATAATTTATTGAATAAATAAAAATAAAGTAGAATCCCAATAGTAATATTTAGTTTATTTTAATTAAAAAATCTATAGGTTATGTCTAGAAGGTTGATAATAATAATAATAATAATAATAATAATAATAATAATAATAATACTGTTTATTACAAAATTTAATTGAATTTATAATTTTTAGATTTTTTTATTAAAAAGCATATATATATATATATATATATATGTATATAATATGCGATTAGGCGTAAATACGAATAAATTTTGATTAAAAAATTATTTTCTAAAAGTTGATTCAATCACAAATAAAAAAATGACTACTCAAAATAATAAAAATTTTAATAGCACACATAGATGTGTGGGTGTGTATATCATACCTCTTTTAGCCAATAGGGCACTTCAGTTTGTCGATCACCTCGAAAATGCAAATTTACCACAATAAGGCACAAAAATGTCGACAAAGTTACCAAAGTCATGTTAATGCAATAATAGTTTCCTGCCAAATGCAATGAATTGGTATAAAATTGAAAAAAATCGGTAATGAAATAAATCAATAAATGAATTTGTACTTTTATACAACAATTGTTCGATTTTAATTTATGTAAATAGTAGTGTTTAAAAATTGTTTTAATCAAATAAAGTTTGATGTAATGTATAATTTTTAATAAACGATAATTTGGTAGTACAACGCTGGACTAGAACGTACGTGAAGCTGCATGGACTAAATGCGGGCCCCCTTTTAATGTCCGTTTAATGTAATTATGTTCTACATAGCAAAAATAAGCGTTTATTGTGCTATTAAACATTGTATTACAAGTTTTTAATAACAAAATCAAAATTGGAGTTTAATTTTGCAGTGTTGACATTGTGAATCAATTAGTTAGTTACATTGTTATAATAATTGGTTTATTTTTCAAAATTTTATTTGAATGTGTTTGTATTGTTTTATTTGTCAATGGTTTGTAACATAATACATTGTTTACTTTTTTAGTTGCAGAGAATTTTGAACAAGAATTTATCATACAAAGGAAGACGTAGAAAAATAATAAAAGGGTTTTACAAACACAAACCTTCGTTAAGAATAGGAAGGCGGTTTAAATAAAACTGACCTTATAAAGAGATGATGTTATGAAAGTTCTAAATATAAGGCTAACAAAAAACAATAAAAATAACCCACTAAAGGTCCTCCTTTACCCATAACATTGTTTTTGACCTCCAACTGTATCTATTAGTACACCCATAGTTGCGGTGACATATTTGTTGGTAAAACAACTCGTCCTTCAGCTGATCAGGCCATTAAAATATATTTCCAATTGGATCAATAAAAAGTCCAACTAAAGTGAACTTTTATGCATTCATCATTTGCTGTACTCAAAGCTCAGATCTACATTATGTTGAAAACACTTGAATCTGTTGGCATTCACACATTAAAACTCATTTTGTATGCAGAAAAACATTTTGTAACTTGGATTAAACATGTGTTGTATGCGTCTGTGTCTCTGCGTTGTTAGGATCCAAACTTTAAATACATTATTTTTGTATTTGTGATTAAAGAGAATATACAAATTGAATTCATTTCATAGTTCACGTCTTCTATAATTTTATAACGGAGTTATTCCTTTTTTTAATGCTTGCTACCTTGAATGTCTTACTAAAAACATTTTCCAGCAGTGGGCATTTTAGCGAAGCTGAACGTGGGCCCGCATTTTAGTGTCGGTGGTGGGATTCGAACCCCGATGCCCACCGAGGTTCAAATTCGAGTGCTATACCGCTAGACCACTCCAAAAAATAGACATCCAAATAGACACAGAATCCCAGTTATAAGTACTATAAATACTATATAATCTAACATTATTATTTATTATTATTTAATTTTACTGATCAATATCCGCTTATTCCAACCTGTTGTTAAAATGATAGTATAATTTAATCAACTTAGTAAATCATTTGTTGATTAATTAACGTATTTTTTTGTAAATTGTCAATCTTGAGTTGTTAAAATAAATGCCTGTATTTACAGATTTGTAATTTATTAACAGTTTTATTTATATGGCGGACCCCCAAATAGCTGTGCTACTCTAATTTATCATAATTGCCTAACTTATTTTTTATTTACCATTATCTTCTTATTCAATAATATATATTTGGAAATTATATAATTTTGTTTAAATTTGTATATTTATTTTCCATTTCTTTTGTGTAATAAATAATAAGAATTCGTTTTGACAGATTTACGTTATTATAATGATTAAAATCTTGTAGTAGAATTAATTTTTCTATTGTACTTAATAATTTTTTTTTGAAAATATTGTCATACTTAGTGTTATGTTAAATTCTCTCAAACACTTGAAGTATACACTTCATGATATGACTCATTAATATTTGTTAATTGATTAATCAGTTCAATTTATTTATTTATTTTTGCATTGTACTTTTATTTTGTTTTGTTTGTTGCATAGCACTAATTGTATATTATATATGTGTGTATATATATACTGAATGTACATCTATTGATGAATTAAAGCTTAAATAAATTATTGCTATATATAATTTAATGCCTTTGAAATGATAAAAATTGATGTGTTACTTACCAATTAGTGGAAATGAACTGGAAGCCGATGGAATTGAATTTTCTAACAGCAAGAGCAAAAGGAAGAATGCGAGAAAAATGTTCATTCCTAGAAGAGACAATATTTTTATTAATGGGTTTTTAAGGATAAAATAGTAAAATCGTCGAATTATTATTTGGTTTCCGGTAAATTAAGAGCACTGCACAATTGTTTCATTTTTATTACTGAATTTTTTTAGGGATTATTTGTTTTTAGAAATGTTATATTCATATTGTCAGATTCACTTTGTTTGGAATGGTCAGCAGTCTCATGCATAAACTTAAATTTATGCTCTATCTGGTGTCAGGCCAATGCCTTAACTACTGAAGTATGGGTGGTTAAAACTGATCCTGTAAAATTATTATTTTATAGTAAATCTGACTAATGGCAGTAGCCCCGTGTACTCAATTACTGTACTTTACTACATTTAACAAATAAAATTAATAATAAAATTAACTATTATTTATAATATTACTAATATTTTAGAAATTTTATTTAATACATAAAAGATATATATATATATATATACTTAAATATATATTTTTTAAATTTATGAATAATTTATTTTAAGTTATCTTATACATACTTTATTTATTATATATTAATTTATATATATATATATATATATATATATAAACAATATTACGTAATACTAGTATTTTAAATATAAGCACAAATGCACAATATAAACTATAAGTAGCACTCCTTTCTGACTAATTGAATAAAATTTATTTTCTAATTGGTCAATAATATTTTTATATAGAAACCTAAATTGGCTAAAATTATGAATGAAATGCACAAAATGATTTCAATATTGGGGTTATTAAATGAAGAAACGAAAACACATTAAAAATTTATCTTTCTGTATGTCAGTGTTTTTAAATAAAAAATGTAGATGTTAATTTAAAAAAAATTGAATTGCAAATTAAAAATTATCTACATTAATTAGTCTTAAATGTCAAAGCAAATTAATAATAAAACATTGAAATATCAAATTGTGACTAAAACAGAAAATTTTAACAACTTTTGTAAACAAATTTGAAAATAAATTATTTATTTCTAGTTGAAGATGCAATGTACATAACAAAATATGTTGTTTTTCCAAAAAAATATAATTAAAAACAAATAAAAACGTTAATTAACACTTTAGTTGTATTTCAATGCAATTAACTAATTAAATGCGAACTAGAGGAACAGAAAAATAAACAAACAAACTTTGTTAAATTATTCTAAAAATGGAATTCTTATTAAATAAAATATTATTAATTAGAATATGAAAATAAATATAATTACTAAACAAAAATTAAATTAATATATGCAAATAAAAAATATTATTTTATCTTAAATAATCAAACAAAAAATTATTAATTTAATAAAAAAAATTAGACAAAATATAGTTTAAACAATTTAGATAAAATCTTTGTTTGATTATTATTTTTGAATATGTTTCTTCCAATAGTGTACTTTGATTATATTTAACAAATATATAAACAAAATAGTCTATTTTTTGTGCACATCTAAACAGAGATTTATATTTTGATAATTATAACTATTAGGAATGTAATTTGAAATAAAATGTTTATTAAGTACAATGAATTGAAAAAAAAAATCAACCATTCAACAGGATTTAATTATTCAAAATACAGTAAAACAACATAAATAAAATCAAAAATACGTACAAATTATAAAAAAAATTAATTTATTAAAAAATTTTGATAAAAAACTGCCATTTATTAAAAACTAAACTTGTAGAAAACTTAATATTGGAAAAATATATAATTCAGAACAGTTTTAATAAATTTAACATACTGATAAATATACATAATAATAATAATAATAATAATAATAATAATAATAATAATAACAATAATAATAATAATAGTAATTATTATTATTATTATTATGGTTATTTGAATATTTTTATTAACACGAAATAAACGATACATTTGTTTCAATATAATATGTTCATATCCTTAAGCTTTTAAAACAGCAAAAATTGTTTTAATGCTTGCTATTCTATCTGTAATAGTATTCTAAAATTAATGCAATATAATTTGTGCATATAAATATGTTTATCTAAACAGAAAACGTTATAAATTTACTAAAATGTTATAGTTTTTTGACAAACTGTTACAATTTTGTTAAAATTGATGTTGAATTAATTCAAAGAGATTGTAATAATGATAATAGTAATAATAATAAAATAATAATAATAATAATTATTATAATAGTAATAATAGTAAAAATTGTAATTATTATTATAGTAACAATACTAATAATAATAGTAATAATAATAATAATAATAATAATTGCAAAAATATAAGTACTAATGATAGTAAAAATAATGATAATAATAATAATAATAGTAATAATAATAATAATAATAATAATAATAAACTTTATTGTTAATAATAAGATATTTAAAAAAAGTAGTGTTAAAGTTTGGTTTTGTAAACTCTATTTAAAAAAAAACATATTTTACTAAAAAATAATTAAAAAAAACATTTCTATGTGAAACAAGCCGGGGTGGTATGGCGGTACAGCGCTCGAATTCTACCACCTGCCCACAAAATGCAGGTCCATATTCGGCTTCGCTAAAATGTCTACTGCAGAAAATTTTTTTTTGTAAAACATTCAAAGTAATAAACATAAAAAAAATTTAAACAAAAGTACAACTGTTTTATTGTTGTACAATTTTCATTTTAATAAAAAATGGAACTTTATTAACTTGCAGTTATTATGTGCTAAAAACAAAATAACTGAAGCACTTTTATTTATGTCAATAATATGTATTAAATGTTGGCCTTTATTAGTGTTAAGTCAACTAAAGCAATTTAAATAAACTTGACGTACCCAAAACCATTTTGGCTGGAGTTTCTGGTGGAAGCCAAAAAAGTACCAGAGTGAGCGAAGATAACAAAAAACATGGTAAAATTAAAATATAGTTGTAATAGGCTGCCTGTCGTTCAATTTTGATAAAAAACAACATGTCTGAATAGGCTTCGGGGCAGCACGGATAAGCACGAATTCTTTGCTTTTTCCAAAATGTAAGCAAATCCCATTCGGGACTTTCTACGTAATCCTTCATATTGAATCCTTCGTCATAAAATGTTATATTAACTCGAGCGCTTTATAGGAATATAAATAGTAAAAAATAATAAAATGGATACAAAATTGATAAAAATAAACGTTTCCTTTTTGTTGGCAATTGATGCATAAAATATATTTTGAAATATATTTTACTAAAAAAGAGAGAACTGAAATTAGTTATTAAATAAATTATGTAAATTTTTATCAGATAATTATACATAATAATATATATACTATGTATATATATATATATATATATATATATATATATATATATAATTTATGCAAATGAAGAATTTAATACTAAGCAAATTATATACGTGACATCTAACTAAATTGGATTTACAAAAGTAGAAAAATTTCGAATATATTAAACACTTCTTAATCTCATTTTTTCTTAATACAATCAGAATATGTAAATAATGTTTATGTAAACTTTGTATATATATATATATATATATATATATATATATATATATATATAATTAAGCTATTTTCTTATTTTAATGTTTATTAAAGTTGAAAAAAAATTTGTATTTAAACAGTACGTTATGCATTTTAAGTTTGTAAAAAGAGTTAACAATTTGTAATGTATTAGTAACCATCAAATTTATGTTTGGCATTAGTTTTAGTAAACCAACTAAATGTTTAAATCAAGAATTACTATTAGTTCAACTACAACTTTAATATTGTTCAATGTTAATTTAATTAACAAAAATCAAAGCTAAAAATAAGTGTAACTAGTAGAACAATAACGTCAACCACAACAACGTACCTATCAAAAGTCCACGGTCCAAATCGTAAATTGCATATTTGCTTGTCGTATGGAAAGTATTTTATTTTTACAGGACAGGTACTTTTGTATATGGCCATCGGATGCCATTCAACAATTCCGTTATGATCGACACGTACAGCACATTCGCGCCTTTCTTCTAAACGTTCCTCGGCGCTAATTAATATCAGAAGCAAATCAAAAATGGCTCATTTTTATTGTGTTCAAATGAGAATTATATTCAAAAAATTGAGTAATTATTTTATTTGCTTAGAAACAGATGTTATAATTAATTAGAAGACTTAACATACAATTTATAATTGTATTAATAAGCAAAACAGTTTACATAAAATTTACATATATATATATATATAAACATAATGGTAATAATACATTATTGATTAGTTGGCATACATTTGTAAAACATCTGAGTATATGTTTTATGAAATATGGTGTAATATATATATATATATATATATATATATTAACACGTTGCATTAAATTTTAAAAGCAACTTACGTAAAATACAAAAATTACCAACATTGAACAGAACTAATTGACATTAGACAGAATAATTAGGAACAGGTAATTAACAGGGTAGAAAAATAATTAACGAGACAAAATATTTACGATAAAACAAAATTAACATAAAAATTGTCAAATTTTTATATTCTTTTAATTAACTTTTTAAATTATTAAAAAAAAACAATTGATCTTTTAATTCTAAATGTTGTATGCACAATTAGTTATGTTAATTATTTGTTTGTACGTTTTACTTTAAAAATTCCACAAAAGAACAAAATTTAAATGCCCACGTCTATTGTGCTAATTTTGAATTGTTTTTTCTCCATGAAACCTATTTTAGTTGGAATTTTCAAATATGTAAATACTATTTTAAATTGTTAATGCTAGATTTATAATAAAATAATTTAACAGCTTGTTGATGAAATAATTTAATAAAATAATATTATTAAACTAAAACTACAAATTTTAAACCCAAATATAAATTAAAATTATTTAATATGAACATTTTGCAATTAGTGTACTTATTAATTGCAATTACTTATTCATTATTTGATTTTTGCTATTTTAAATGTTTTACAAAATGCATTTTTTATCAGTGGGTCCACATTTAGTGCCGGTAGTGGGATTCGAGCCCCAATGCCCACCGAGGTCTTTGTCGAACGCTGTATTGCAAAAGCACCCCGGTGATGGGAATTGAATCTGTGCCTACTCAAGTTAGAGTCAAGTATTATACTGCTAAAGCATACCGGTATTTGTTACATTACATGTGGTTCTAAAGGTAACAAAAGCGCTGCAAGAAATGGATTTATTCCTAACACTACGCTTTTTATTTTACCATGTTAAATGTCTATTTGTAAAAATGAGCAAAGTAGTAATTGGAGTACATAGGCGTTTTGTTGTTAAAGATTTAAAAAATACATAAAAGTGATAAAATAAATGTGTACTGTTGCATGTGCATTCAAATGTACTAAATTTAATCTATTTTCTATAGAAAAAAACACAAATTTTAAATTATACAAATACTTTTATAAAAACCAACTTTTGGTTTTTTTTAAAATTTTTAATCAACTTTACAAATTTATAACAAACAAAATAGATTAGAATGTAAAGTATACAGTAATTAATTTGTGTATAAATGTTTTAAATATATTTCTAATTTAATGTTAAAGCCTAAAATTAACCTATTTCTACATACATTACACTCATATACTAAAGTTATATTAATGAACATTAAATTTTAATATTTATTTGTGTTTATAAATAAATTTGATAATTTGAATTAACTGTTTGGTAAAGTTTAAACGTATTGTTAAACTACATATTTTTAAATGTTTGTTGTAACATTTTGCTAAAAGATTTACAAAATTTAAAATAAAACTCTGTTAATAACAATTGAATTAAAAATATTTTAGCTCAACTTTTTAACTCTTGAGTATTAGAAGGGAAAATTATTGAAACAGTGAAAAGATTGCAATTATTACACGTTAGCTTATAAGTAATGTCCTATTAACATTTTAAAATATATAAAAAATTATGCTTTTCAGTTTACTCATTTACAATTTTAAAAGTATTTGTATTGTATAAAATAACATTCAAAGACATATAAAACTATTAGAAATGTAAATTATTTTAAAAATAAATGAAACTTATTAACACGAAAAAGCTAATTTTGCAATTCGTTTGGGAATATATATATATATATATATATATATTTGCATATTTTGATTTGGCCTACGTACAAGATGGAAATCATTAAGCAAAAATTAGTAATTTGCATGTTTAGAAAACTTGTTTTATTTGTTTTTAAACCTTTTTCTTTTGAAATAATAAAGATTTTTCTAAAATCAAAACAAAACAGATTTATTTGACTTTGCCTTAATCCAACATTGTATTTGTTCAACAAAAATAACCAAAGTTTCTTTAAATTAAAAATCTATATTATAATAACATTAATAAATGTTTTTAAAATAGATTCAAGTTATATCTTAAGTAATATTTTTTAATATTGAAATATTTTGACATTTAATTTTTTAAAAGTTTAATAGAATAATTTAAAATAAATCAACTAAAAATATATGTGTATAAAGATGTACCATTTTTTTACTGATAAATGTTACTTACTATCGCCCATTTATAAAAATAAAAAATATTTTGAATTATATTGCTAAAACTTGCAATGTATTTTTTGAAAATTTTATTCAAAAATAAATTTTGCATTTACTCGTGTTAATAAACTGCGTTACAAAAATATAATAATAATAATAATAATAATAATAATAATAATAACTGTATTGGGTAATAATAATGATAGTAGTAATATTACTAATAATTATACGAATAATAATAATAGTTATAGTAATAATAATAATAATAATAATACAAACATCATTTTTATTATTATTAATAATAATAATAATAATAATAATAATAAATGTATTAGTGATAATAATGATAGTAGTAATAGCACTACTGATAATAACAATAATAATAATATTAGTCATAGTAATAGTAATAATAATAAAACTAATATTAATAACAATAATAATAATAATAATAATAATAATAATAATAATAATAAATGTGTTAGTAATAATAATGATAGTAGTAATAGTACTACTAATAATTGCAAAAATAATATTAGTCATAGTAATAATAATAATAATAATAATAATAATAATAATATAATTTTTGATTAATAATCAAAATGAACATTTTATTAATAAAGTATTTTGCACATTGATGTGCAAAAATATAGTCGTAATATCAAAAGAAAATAAGTAATTGTTTTTTCTATAAACTTGTTGTATATAATATAAAAGCAAGCAAATAATTTGCGGCAATTTCTAACATTAGATATTCAACAAATCAAACATTTTTTTCAATTTTACAAAAATACAAAATATATGCAACGATAAGCAAAATATAAAATATTTTCTAAACAGCATTAAAATAAATTTTAAATTTTAAAAGCATTAAAAATTTTTTGTTAAATTAAAAAAATAGTAATTTATAAAAAACGTAGACAAATTGAAAAATTAAATTATTTTGTAAAAGTTAATTTAATTAAATCGTTAATAAACAAAAATAATTGTTTACAAGTATATTTAATCCATAGTGTATTTATTTGTATTTAGTATTAGGAATTGATAGAATCAATACTTGTAGGCTATATAAATTAAATTACATTTTTGAATTAGAAAAATATTATTTGCAAGAGAAAGTACAATATGTATTTTTTATTAGGTTGGAACACATAAAATGTCCGATTTTGGATACTTTATTGAATTCGTGTAAGCGAAATGATTTTCATTTTTGACAATGCAACCTAAAATTTAACCTTAGGACAGCTCTCATTTATAAGATTTTTGCTTTACGTGAGCACCGCTTTGTCTCTCCTAATGAACATGGTGTCTGCGGAACCATAAAAAGTTATATTTTTATATAAATTTAAATTGGGCATTACAAGCAAAAAAACATTAATATGACATTTGAGAATGTTTGTTGCATTCAGTGGACAAGATGGCGGTGGTTCAAAAAATTCCGTTCTGGTGATGAAGACCTTCATAATGAATTTAGAAGAAAACCACTTTCGGTCATACATATGAACCAACTAAGGATATTTTTGGAGGAAAAACTGCAAGCAACAATTGGAGAAATCGAAGCAGACCTAAAAGTTTGTCACTTGACTGTTTTTTGCCATATTATAGTCATTGGAATAGTAAAGACGATAGATAAAAAGATATCGTACCAGTTTACGGAATATTACAAAATTGCAGCATCTAGAAAGCTTCAAATTACTGCTTAATTGAAAGTGAAGTAATCCCTTTTTACATATACTAACAACTTGTGATAAAAAATGGATATAATATAACACTGCAAAAACGATCTGGGTAATGGTTAGATGTAAAAAAGTATAACAAACACTGTTTAAAACAACCTCTACAAAAAGGAAACTCATGGTGACTGTATGGTGGAATTGTGAAGGAGTTATGCATTATTTGTTTTTGCAACAAAAACGAACAGTTATTGTTGATACATACTGTGAGGAAATAGAATATATGCAAACACTCAGTAGTTGTCAACAGATGTAGATATATTTAATTCGCGACAATGCAAGGCTTCATGTTTCCCAAACCACTGTCAGAAGATTAGCAGACCTTGAATATAAAATATTGCCACACTCACTTTACTCACCGAATCTGTCTTTAACAGATTATTATTTTTTCAAACATTTAAAGCTATTTTTAAGAAATAAAAAGTTTTCAAATTATAAAAATGTAGGGGTTGTACCTTTTGAGCATTGCATCACTTCAAAAGACAAAAACGTTTTCAGAAATGGTATTTATTATTTGCCATCTCGTTGGTAAATGACCTTGAAAGCCAATAGAGCATTTTTTTTGTTTATTAGAAATTTTTAAAATTTGTTTACTATTTTATTATATTTTCCTAATTCATAAAATCGGACATTACATGTGTTCCAACCTAAAATAGCATTTAAAATATGTCACATACTTGATATATTTTTTAATATTTGCCATTGTGGTTTATGTTAATAATTTTATGCAACCCATGATTATAAACCAGTTAACATTTAATGTGCAATATTTTAAATTACATTTTATGCATAACAATACAACAAAATACTACATAATAAAATTGAGTTTGGACAAGAAATGATTTAATGTAGCCAGTCCCAAGCCTGGATAAAGGAGGAGGGTTTCTGTGTAAGGTTAGGAACTTGGCCTTTGTAAAATATTTATACTACTACGGAAACAATCAAAAACACGCTATTCAAACAAACAACGGCAAATAAGTAATTGCCCGTAACTGGATGACAGAGTTATACAGGTGACAGAGTTGAGTGAAAGCCGGAAGGAAGTTCAATCTTTGATTTGCAGAATCTTCAATGCCAACGAGACTTTGTTGTTGTTGTTGTTGTTGTTGTTGTTTTGCTGTAATTGTTGTCTTATTATCCCGTGTTTATTTGTACAGCAAAAGGGTTTTGTATAATAATAATATGCATATAGCATGTATTTGAGTGCAATCCAATTAATAAATCATATTGATTAATTTAGCATTATTAGAATTAAAATAAAAAGTTCAGATTACTGTAGTTAAATATCATGTTGAGGAGTCTGTCTATATACATAGTCTATTGGTACGAAGCTCAATTTGGATTTCACCACTAGCACTAAATTCGACTTCACTTTCGGCTTCTCTAAAATGTTTACTTTTGAAAGATGCGTTTACCATCAAAAGATATTAAAAATAAATAATTCAGAATCAACACATTAAATTCACAATAATTTAAATTGCCTAAATCAATATGCATTTATTAGAAAACTAACAAATTTTCGGTATTGGCTACTTGGTTTTAATTATATAAACCAATTTGTTTTTAGAAATTAAATTATATGTACCGTTAATAATTGTTTTCTAATAAACATTAAATACAAGTTACATAGTGCAAAATTGGGGTTTTCTTTTTAATACTAATTAAAAATAGGTGTAAGTAAATATCTATTTGTATTATGTAAATGTTTTAAAAATGTAAATATTGATTTGTTTAATGATTGTACATAATTATAAAAATACTTTAATATATTTAACAAAGCATTGTAATTAACAATGTTTTAGTGTTTATTAACATGTATTAATATAACTCTACCGTAGCCAATCTTATGCGGAGAGTTTGAGAGATAGGTTACCAACCTGACTTCTATTAAAAACAATATTGCTAAGAAAAGAACACAAGAGAATACCATTTTATTAAACTACGACGAGGAAGTAAAAGTTGTACAACATTTAATGACGGCACTTAGTGAAATGCGAATAGAATTTGAATCTTCAAATTGAACAATTTTTAAAATCGAACTTTTAATGTACAATCCTATAAAACAATTTTCATGGATTGTAAATAAATAATGATAAATATTAATACAATTTTTTACTACATACTAGTTGTATAAGGCAATGTCCGGTAGCCAAACTTTATCGGGGGGTATGTTTATATGCGTAATGTTGTCGTATTCTTCGGGATTCCAAACCAAGTGATAATCCGGCCATCGCTAATTGGAAAAAAACAACAATAAGTAGAAATAAATATTAATCTAATAAAAATATCGATCAAGTTGTAACTAATAATGGAATATAAAAATAATCGTTACAAACTTTTAGATAGTATACACTTTTTAACCAAAGTAAATAAATTTATACTTATGAAAACTTTGTGGTTATACTGAGCTTCTATAAAACAATATTTGTAAAAGATGTTTAAAAAATAATTAAAATCTTTTTGAATATAAACAAAAATATTTTATGTTAAAAATTTTACAAAAATATCTTACATTTTCAATAAAAATATTTAATTTCCAGTTTGAAGATTAATATAAAAATTATTGAATTTTTATTAAAACGTTTTAAAAGCATATTTTTAAAAGTTGTATATGTATAGTATAACTTTATTTTCATAATTCAATTAAAATAAAAATAATTTATTAAAATTTAATTAAATTGTTAAAATGCCAAATTTTATTGAGAAAAATATAACCGTTTTTCTAAACTCCATTAAACAGTGTATTATTGAATATTACAAAAGGCTGAATACAAACATTGTGTTTCAATTCCATGTTTGACATTTACAAGAACATTTTTATTTCACAAAATATTTCAAAATTAAAAGTTTTTGTAAATATAAATTTTTGATAGATAATACTCATAAATTTAATGCATTATTAAAAAATGTCATGTTTTATTTTAAAATGTTTGATAGTAAGAAATAGCAAATAATTACCGTTTTAAATGTTATCAAAATAAAAATAAACTAAAAAGAATAAACAATAAAAATAACATTATTCTACAAGAAAGGTATATAATTAAATTATTTTAGAAACAAGGAATAATTAATAAATATAATATTTCTAGAAAAACTTGTAAAATAAATTAGAGTTGAAAAAACAGTTAGTCCGCAATCATATTTTTTTATTTTATTAATAAAATATGTTTTTATATTTTTAAATGTCATCTTTGTTATCTAGAAATATGTTATAAATTTTTTTTTAATTTTAAAATAAGCATTAGTACTGTTTAACAAAAATTAAAAAATGCAAATGTATTCTAACCAGTGTGTCCTTATAAATTGTGGTTATAATTATGATAACAATGAACTACTGTTAAGCCATTTTAGATTCTATACAATTAATATTTTGCAATTATCAAAGTACAGTGTCAATATAATAACGGTTAATAATTACAAAAAAAATAATGTAAATGTAAATTGTCGTTCAGATTTACTTAACCTAATTGGAATGCAATCAATTGATAAAGAAAACAGTTGTAAATGTTTTAATAAAATAGATTTAAAAATTGTAAAAATTTATATTGAACAAAGAATATTATTAGGTATTTAAAATAATACAATTATTTCTATTGTTACCATCAGTATTCGTTCTTTTGTGTGTTTTTATTTGGTTTATTTTAAATACATATTTTACAATAAATTTTTATTAGATAGTAAATTGGTCATTATTCGTACTACTACTTTTTTTATATATTAATGGTAAAAATGTATTTTACGCTGAATGTATCTTTAGTGAGATATTAAAGTTTAATAATAATAATAATAATAGGGATAATAATATAACTTAAACTCCTATTTACGTAGTGCTTAAGTTACCTCTCCTATTACAGTACATATAGAAATAATTTCTAAAAATAAAGTACAAAAACGTTTATATGGAACTTCTTAAACATTAATTTGCAAATAGCTAATGTAATAATTGTCATGTTAGAATTAAATTACAAAAGTGTCAAAATGACAGCTAAAACATTCAATTTGTATTTGAGTGAGCCTAGATTGTAGTTACACTACTTGCTTATAAATAAGACGCCTTGTTTACTTTTCCTAAACGTCTGCTTTCTAAAAATTGTTCACTGTAAAATATTTAAATAAAGAAAACCAATTAAAAAAAAAATAATTATAAGATATATGTGTATATCCAATACATTTTTATATAATATGTTAGACATCAATAAAAATAATATTTTACATGACTTGATTAAATAGTATGATGTTTAGTTTAAAAAAAAAATTCCATTTGTTTCCTGCAATAATTTTTAGTTATATTAGTCGCTGGCAGTTCTTTGTAAATTTAATTATGTAACAATAATTTGGTAAAGTGTATTTTGTAGAAAATTACATTTATTATTTGTAAATCTATCAATGTTTCATGAAAAGCATTGTCGCCATATTTATTTAGCTTAAACGCTTTTGTTTACACGTACAATTAAACAATTATTTTTATTTAATTCAATTTTTCACAAATTGTTGAGTACAATCTCTAAATTGTTTTCCAATTAAAAGATGAAAAAAATATTTTGAAAAAAATTAACAATTTTATGTTAATGGTTTTTAAATAAACGTTTTGTAAACATTTAAAGTATTTTTTATAAAATTTAAATTGGAATTTTCTGTTTAAACAGTGTTCAACTATATTTGGCAAAAGAGATACATATATTATTGTAAAATTTTTAAATAATTAGGTTATGTAAATATTGATATAATTAAGCGTTATTTAATAAACTTAAATTGTAAGTTAATTAAATAATTATGTTCATAAAAAAATTATTTATAAAAATATGATTATTGAAAAACACTGTTGAAAAATAACAAAAAAAGAATTGTTTTCGACAGTCATTATTGTTATTATTACTATTATATATAATTAAATTAAATTATTACAACAAAATTAACAAAATCAACTTATTAGGACACAATTTTCTATTTGAATAATTTAAAAAATATAAAGCAGTTTATAAAAACGTAATAACAAACATTTATTTATTTATTTTTACTGCTTAAAATGTTTTACGAGAAACGCATTTTTCAGCAGCCAAACGTGGGCCCGCATTTAATTGGCCGGTTGCAGAACTCGAACCCATGTCTATCAGGTCCAAGTTGAACGCTGTACTACTTGGCTACACCAACTTTAATTAAAAATATTTTATTAATTAATAGTTAGAAAAATATTGACAATAATTTTCATGTTGTGTATATTTCAGTGAATAATTACGGTTTAGTAAATGTGTATTTTTAATTTAAAAGATTAAAACATCTTTAATAATTAAGTAAGTTTTATTTGTTGTACAATGAAACGTTTTTATGTTACATTGAAGTTTAAAATCATGTTTTTTTACGCTACTAAGATGAAGTTTTCAAAAACAATTGACTGACATTTAATCATATTTTAGACATCTACATACGTTCCATGTCAACAAATAAGGACAAACTTTGTGCAATGACCTAGTGACACCGAAATAGTCGTATTTTAATTACTATATCTAATGATAATTATATAACAATGGTGTGCCTCCATTTATTGTGGCTAATAATTGGTAACACAAATATAACTTGAAAAATTAATGAATAAAAGGCATAGTATCACAAGTTGCTCGTTCAGTATAAATAATAAAAAAGTAATAAAATAATAAACCAAATTAAATTTTTAACATTTATATGAAAGAAATGCAATAGTTTATAATAGTATTTATACATATCTGTATTAAGCATTAAATGTTTGATAAACAAATAATTAGCATTTAGAACTTTCTTTACGAAAGTAATGAAATATGATGTATGTTTAATCAAAGATACAATTAAAGCATTTATAATAAATTCAACAGTATACGTATTAACTTAACACGTTTAATTAAGCGCAAATCATAATTTAAATGTCAATAATAAACCTAATACAAAATATTACTATTTAAACAAAAAAAAAAGGATATAAATATTTTAAATATTTTAATTTGTGTACAGAATAAAGCATATTTAAATATCAGATTTTGTTAAAAATTGCAAATTAATAATACAAATTATTTATTTCTTGCATTCAAATTTTTATAACTACAAAAAAAAGATTTTTTTGTATTCCTATATTCCACATTTAAAAACAAATAAAATGTATTTTAAAAGATTAGTTTTACCAGTTGATTTAATAAATCTACTTGCTCCATTTTACATTAACAAAAAAAGTTTTTTTCATTGTCTACTAAAAAGCATTGTTTAAAAACAAAAAACTGTATAATGTAAATCTGCTTACAAACACTTAAAAATATATTTGAGTTAAAAATACGTAACATTTAAGCAACTATTGTTTAAAATACAAAAAAAATGTTTGTTAATTAATTAAATATTACGTTTAATTAATTATGACAAAATAATAATTTTATTAACAATCGAATTTCATTTACAAAAAAAAAATAATTTTATTTCAAATTTTGTTGCAATTCATTGTTCTGTATATTAAAGATAACATATTTCAAGTTACAAAGCGTATACTTTGACAAATAAGTTATTTTTAACTTGCAATTAGTCCAAATAGTTGACAATAAAAATAACAATTGGTTTGTAGTAAAGAAAATAAATAAAAATAATTTAAATACTTTTTATTAATGTCTAAAATTATAATAATTAATTTTATGCTCATTATTAATGTTATTGTTGATATTGTTTTTATATTTTGTTTAACTGTATCGTCTTCGTTTGTAACGTCTATTGGTAATACCTTTATATTGTCGGTGCAAGTAACTGTTAATAAATGTTACTCCGTTTGTTCGTCTTCTTTTTATCTAGTTGCAAGATGGACGGATAACATTTTCTAGGTTATAGAAGATATAAGTGCAATCGATAATCAGGAGACAGATCAAAATTTATTTGTTAAGTCGCTTAACGATGATTTTGTTGTCAAGAAAAGGAAAAGGGTTTTGGTACAAGATAACACAACAACAAAATGATATCATTTTATCAAATTATAGCAATGAATTAAAAGCAGTATAATTTGGTATAAATCGAATAGAATAAGCAGGATTTTCAAAGCCAACATTTTACTCTACATTGCACAACTTGTTGGATTCATCTTGTTGCTTTATGTCTATTTAGAGCTACTGTTACAGAACAAATATTGTAAACACTAGAATAATATCGATATATAACAAGCTAAAATTCAACTTATAACAAAATTAAAATAATTGTACATATGTTTATAAAGTGTTTAAAAATAAATAATTATGTAGAAATAAAAAAAGTATTTTATTATGCAAAAGCTAGTATGTATTAATTTACACTGAAATATATTTAATTATTCTGTTAACATTTGTTATATATTTTTCTTAAAATATTACATAACCTTTATTTTATATTTCTAAATAATCGGATTTTAAACTCATATTTTGTATGTTTAATGTGTATGCATAAAAATAATAAAAATATTAAAGGTATACAATAAATAAAATTATTAGCAAAAAAGTTAATTAATTAATATCTATAATAATTTATAACATTTATTATTGTACAAAATATTTATCAATTAGTTAACTGTGCAAAACAATTTAAAATCTTGTTTAATTATAGTAATTAAATTATTACAAAATGCTTTCCAAAATAATTTAATTTTTTAAAAAAGCACGGCTTTAGTTAAGCAATATAGTACATTTTTCTAAAGCAAATTAACAAACTACATTAATGATAGTATATATTATATAACTATGCTAGATTATTTTTTTCTATTTTTGTAATTTTAGCAAATTTATTGCTTGTTATTATGTATAAATTATTTTTAATATATTTACGCAATTTTTTAATAACCATACACTAATCAATATCTGTTTAATCTAAATATTTTTAATATCTAGAAAGCAATTAATAATAGCAATAGCAATAATAATAATAATAATAATTATTATTATTATTATTATTACTATTATTAATAAATGCACTATAAAAAATTATTTAAAAGGTAGTTATACATGCGTATAGTTGCTAAATAAAGACATGTGCACTTTTTCTACTTTTGGTTCTGACGTATTGCAAACATTTTAATAGGCGATTAATTAATTATAAATGTAACATTTATTATTTAAAAGCTAAATGCATTGTTTTGAATGCATAATGCTAACAATTATTTTGGTAAACAGACACAATACGTTTTCCATTTTTTTATAAGCACGAAAACATGTTTAAAATGAGATATTAGGCAATTTCTGGTTAAAAAACATTTATCAATAACGTAATAGATAAATTATGGTAGTGTAATTTGCAATAAAACATACGTATAGAGTTCGAACGCTAACTGTTAGAATTTGTTCATTTTCATTGAGTTGAAGTATTTGAATTAGGCCCAATCCAAATGCAACAGTAATTTGTTGCACTTTAACGTCGCCAAAATTTACTTCTGTTGAAACTCCATCAACTACTGGCCGTGCTCGTTTGTCGTAATCACGTAACAAGTCTTTTATAAGACTTTTCTCGGTCCATTTGGCTTTTACGCTTGCAGGAATTGCATTGATGATTAAAACTATATATATATATATATATATATATATATATATATATATATATATATATAAAGATTATACAAAGGTATATTTTATTTCTAATTTAATAATTATTTTTAATACTGAAACCTTTTTTGCGTGTAATATGTAACGATTGTTATATTATTTAATCACTTCTGCTATGAATCAAAATAAACGAATGTACATTTATTATTTTTTAATCCAAATTTGTTTCACAATAATGCATTTTATTAAATAAACAAAAAACAAATTTGTATTAAATTAATAAAAAAAAATTTTTTAACAACCATGCAACGCTTGTTACCTATAAATGTAAGTAAAAAGTTTAAATTATAGCAATAAGGTGCCTAAAACAAAAATATTGTTTATATACTAAAAGAAAATAGATACAAAGGATTTAATCAATATGATTTGAAAAGGTAGTATAATAAATTTTTTTAACTATAGTTTTTACAACGTTAAGAAACTGTTGGTTAATCGTACTAAATTACAAAATATCTTCAATAATTACCAAAACAAACAAACAACCAAGCAAACAGAAACCTGTCTACTTTTATTGCATTAATTAGTTGACATGCACATAGGTTAACTAATTGTTATTTAGTTAACAGCAAACATTTCCTATATTATGACCCTTGTTCACTATATAACATCATTACAATTAGATGAAGAAAATTACTTGATCAAATTTTACGTATACCGCCTCAAAGACCAGTAAGAACGGTTTAGAAATAGACACTTGTAAATGGTAAAATAAAGGTTTGGGTAGACCACAGAAAACTTGACTAAGAACAGTTTGGGAAAATCTAATTAAAATAAACGTTTTATGGGAGATCCAACAAAAAGTTTGGCAGAATGTTCAAATACATGAAAACATTTTGTTGTTTCATGTTCTCTTTGAATTACATGACTTTCTTGATGCTGTTATTTTATGCTGTAATTGTTGTCTTATTGCCCCATGCTCATTTTTTTAAAGTAAAAGGGTTTTGTAATAATAATAACAATAATAATAATAATAATAATAATATCATTAACCGCAAACTGGTAATATGGCGTTTGACTCAAACTTGAATGAACGTAGATTTAATCTGCACTACAGGTAGTTAAAGCGGTTTTTCTAAATATCTAATTGCTAATCAATTCTTTTCTCGAAATTGTCAAAAAGTAAAAATTAAAAATAGCAAAAAGTTGTTAACAATTAAGAAATTTTGTTCATTAACATTGGGTTTAAAATACAAAAGTTGAAAAAGGCCTAATGAATTCAACTGACGGTATATGTTTTTTGTATTATTATTTCAAATAATTGTACTTGTTTTGGTTATAATCCATTTTCTTTGCTGATAACGTTACCAAAGTGACCAGCTCTTTAAAAATTATTTTAACTACGTCAATGTTATTATCTTAAACATTGTATGTATATATTAAAGGTTATATTTAAAAATAGTGTCCAAAATAAATTAATCCACAGTATGTCTAATAATGTTCTACAAAACATAACATTAATCACTTGTCTTAAATTAATTTAAATTAGATTTATAATACCAATTAAACAATAATTAAATCATTTAACTTTAAAATTTTATATAAGATTTTCTTATTTATTAAAAACGCAATTGTATAAAAATAAATTAAAATTTTATTTAAAAAAAACCTTATTAAAGGATAATTGTGTATAACATTTGTCTTAATGTTTAAATGTTTTTTGTAACATACTTTAAGCAAGATAACATTTAGGAAAGTCAAACGTAGAACGTAGGATTTATTGCTAATTAAAATGTTTTATTACATAAAAACGCATACTTTAGTAGTCGATATTTTAGTGAAGTTAAACGTCAACCCGCATTTAGTAGGTTGGTGTTGAGATTCAAACTTATGATCGAGTTGGGTGCTGTACAACTGACCAACTACAATCGACTTGTATGCTTTATCAATGGGTTTTTTAAAGGATTATTTATTTTTAGAATTGCTACATTAGAATGGTCAGATCTACTTGAATAATAAATTTACTAGGTTTTTAAGTTAACCAGGAGCACTGTGCAGCTGTTTTATCTTTATTTGGAATCATCAACAGCGCATATGTTTCAAGTTGTACACATACGTGAACTTGAACCCATGCCCTATCTGGTGTAATGGTTAGCGCCTTAAACCGCTGAGCTAATTCTAATTGTTCAGTGTTCTCAAATTCTGATACGTTACTACCGGTTTAGCAAATCAGAAAACCCTTTTACTAGGACATTACCATATAGGTATTTGCATAGTGTCAGGTTGAATAGCCTATATAGTACGGTTCGGTTGTATTTATCAATGGATTTTTTAAAAGATTATTTGTTTTTAGAATTGTTTTTTAAACCTAAAACAATTAATGTTTAACAAATTTAAACAAATTTTAAACAAAACGCTAAAAGCAATAATTTATAATCAAAGGCTGAGTAAAATCACTAGTATACTACATTATTTTTTATAAATGTATTGTTTATATATTGCACACTACAAAATACATAACTTCGGTGCTTTGGTATGCTATTAATTATTTCGTCAATCTAATTTCAACTATTCTCATTTTTAATAAAAAATTGGGTTTGAACAAAAACTCCATGATTTGAATATGGATGTAGATAGTTTTTGATTACACTTAAAAATGTAACAACATTTAAAGTTGTTAATGTTCAGTAAAAACTTGAAACCTTTTTATTATTGCATAAAAATATTTTTTATAAATCAAACTGTTTTCGTATTTTTTTTAACAAAAATACTTTTTCTTACATTATAATGCGGAAAAAAGAAAGTTTGTATATTTATAACAAGGTCAAATGAAAACAAATAATTTAAAAAGTTAATTATATTTTTTAAGCAAAAATAATCAAAAAATTAATTATTTCTTTTTGCACGTACTAAAATTAGTCACATTTTAATTTTAATTAACATTATAAAGTTGTTACAAGGTTAATGCCTTGCTTGATAAATAAAAATAAAAATTTATTCAATACAATTAATTATATAAAATAATAATACATTAATTGCCGTAAGAATTGCGTACATTCAGCTTTATAACTATTTTTATGCAAGCGATGGTATAAGTATATACATTTGTTATTGTTTGTATATTTTAAACCAAGTCAATCTATAAATATATATAATTAAATGAAGAATATATAATATTTACATAAATTTTTTATTTTATTTTATTTTTATTTTATGTTTTCTACTTCGAATGTTTTACAAGAAACATCTTTCAGCAGTGGACATTTTAGCGAAGCCGAACGTGGGCCCGATTTTAGTGCCGGTGATGGGATTCGAACCCATGCCCACGGAGGTCCGAATTCGAGCGCTGTACCGCTAGACCACCCCGGTACATGAACATGCAACCCGAAATAAAGATTTACGTTTAATATAGTTTAAGCTAATAATCACAATGTTTTAACGATTATATATGCCGGGATAGTCTAGCGAAACAACGCTCGACGTAAACGTGGTAGACTTGGGTTTGAGTCCCACCACTGGTCCACCAAATGCGGGCCCACGTTCGGCTTTGCTAACATGTCCACTACTGAAAAATGCTTTTAAAGCAGCAATATATATATATATATATATATAATACGATTTATTTATTGAAGTAGCAAAACATTGCATTTTTTATCTAAGTGCTTTATCTTGACAACCACATATTTTTATTCATAATTTAATTTGTTTTTATTACTTTTATCGTTTTTTTGATATTGTTTTTTATCACTAGTGGTTTACATGTTTTATGCCATTTTTTAACAAACTTTGTGTTATCCTATTTATTTTTCTAATATTTTTAATAAATTTATTTCTTTAGAAAAGATTCAGTTCAATTGACTTTTATTAAATTTTCTATTTTTGTTTTAAATAATAATAGCAATAATAATAATAAATAACAAGAGTAGTAGATTTAAGAAAAAAACTGAAAAATGTATGCAAAAAAATAATAATAACATTTTTGCTCACTATCAAGTTGATTCTAATTTACATAAAAATTGTACAAACTTATTTGCATATACATTTGTACAACTAATAACGTTATTGTTATTATTCCTTCTTATTATTGTTATTACTATTATTACTATTATTATTATTATTATTATTATTATTATTATTATTATTATTATTATTATTATTATAAACTATTGTTAATAATGTTCGGTTGAGTGAATTATTAATTAATTTGGGCCATGATTAAACATTTATTTGTAAATGATTATTATTTAGGATAAATTTGAAATTTTTGTCAACTTTTTGGGGAGATATTTAACGTACTATTTTGAAAATTATGCACTATTTTACATAACTTTTATCACTATTAATTAAAATATTTTTTTTTTGAAAAAAATAAAAAATAAAAATACAATTTAATTAAATAAAAAGATGCAATTAAAAAACAATTGCATTTATATTAAGGGTTATTCGTAAACTTTTATTGACAATTTAAAAGATGCATTTATTATTCAAATTATATAATTTATGCACAATATTTAAAAAAAATAATAAAGTAAATTATTCAAATTGAAAATACACATAATATTTATTTAAAAAAATGAAAAAAAGTTATTAATTATTTATCAACAAATTTCTAATTATTTTTATTAGAAATATTATATACTTTGCAAATTTATCTTGAAAAAGGTTTACAGATTTTGTGTTTGACAAAAATAGTAGAGTTGTTTTGTTTAATTAACAAATAAAAAATAACATGTATTGCAATAGCATAAGTGGCTAAATTGCGAAATTTTTTACTTTGAAACAAAAGTGGCATTAAATATGTTTGCCCCTGCCTATCTAAACCAAATTATTCACCTGATAAAACTGTTTCCTGTAAATCAATGAAGCAAGAAAACCGGAAATTAATTAGAAAACAATTTCAATAAAATATTGGTCAAAATAATTTTAAATGAAAACAAAAAAAAATGATTTTTTTTTGATAAATAAGTTATTCAAGCAAATTTTGTTCTAATTAAAAATTAAATTTTACAACTGAGTATAATAGTAATCAATAAATTTAAAAAAAAACATTTATTTTAAAAAATTGTGAAAAATTGTGAAAATGCATGTAACATATCGAATTAAAATGAGTTCGGCACATATTATAAAAATGTCTAACCACTAGATTGCGCATATACATAAATAAAACCCTAATTTGATATTATAATTATAATGATTTTATTTTGGTATTTGAACTATCCTGGGTGATAATAACCGGCAGGGTATGTTTATACCTAATGATAATAATCATGTTAGTGATTTTATTTTATTACTTTCTGTTTTTATTAAAATATACAATAGCAAGTAGATATTTAGTGAGTCCAATTGCAGACACCTGTTTAGAGGGACTTTAAATCCTGTTTTCTCTGCACAAATTTTTATTTTTGACACAAATAAATGCATTTATTATTTCTAGTTTATTTTTTGCATTAAACAATAATATATTCCATAAATATAACATATATATATATATATATAGTGACATAAGTGAATCCTATATTAACCCATCATACTATTTAGATATATTTAGCACTTAGATATATCTAATACTTACTAATAAATACCTTAGATAATAGTTTACTAATATACATATAGTATTATTTACAAAAAATTACTATTATATACAATAACATTCGTTTTAAAAATAAAGCACAATACCACCATTATGAAAACTTAAATACTAACGCAGGCTATTGGGTTAAAAAAATTGTTTTATTTATTAAAATACATGAATACACAAAATAAGGTAACAAAATAAAGGTAACACCGGTAGCTCAGTGGTTTAAAATGCGGTCCTGACACCAGATAGGGCGTGGGTTCAAGTTAATGTGTATGTAAAACTTAAAAGGTATGCGCTGTTGATGATTCCAAATAAGGATGAAACAGTTGTACAGTGCTCCTGGTTGACTTAAAACCTAGTAAATTTATTATACAAGTAAATCTGACAATACTAATATAACATTTCTAAAAACATATAATTCTTTAAAAACCCATTGTTAAAGTTAATAATGTCGGAATTTAAGTAATATTTACGCTTTTTTTCAACTTTTGCGAGCAGCTTTGGTTATGGATCTATCAACGTACAAATGTAGTCCTTCAAAATACAATTTTTAGATTATTAATTTTTGCCTCTAATGATACACGTTTTCCATTTGATCAAGGTCTGGACTGTATAGAGAAAGTTAAATAAAAAGTAAGTTTTTTTCTTTTTAAAGCTTTTCTGGTCTAAATAAGGAAAACGTATAGTAAATTGTAAGTCATATTAAAATACACATTACCACTTTTCAACTATACACAGGAGCATTATCTTGAACGATTGTTAAGTGTCCTGTAGCATTTTTGGACAGCTCGTTATAAAACAATTTACTAAATAATTGTACAAATTCAGCTCTGTTTAAATTGCCACTTGTACGCATCCTTTTTGAAGACCCGTTGTACTTAATTGCAAAATATTCTTTTATACATAGAGGATGTGCAACTTTTATTGCAGTACAAGTGTGGTTGAGTAGAACATTTGGACTATAAATAACCTTCGAATGTTTAGTACATGGCTCATAGGATATTGCACACTTATCTGTGAAGTATATCGATCGCCATAATAACAATAGTAATGTTTTTACTTTTTGGCAAACTCTACTCGTTGTAATCTATGGGCACGACTAACAGTCGCTTTAAAAATAAAAGCTTCGGATTTCATCCTCCTTTTTACAATTGAATATAAGAAATCTTATAAGTATTTATTAATTATTTGTTTTACATTCATTGTTCGGTGTTTTTTAAACTACATAATTATAAACTGATTATCTCGTTTGCTTCTAGAACGTTTTTTTACAACTATGGGTGATCTGGGGTTAGTTCTATTGTTCAATATGTTGTATACAGTTGAAATATTTGCTTCCATGCATTCGGCAATTATTTTAACTTTTATGTCTATTTTATAAAAACTTTGAACTAATTCATAATTATGGAAAGACAAATAACGACTCTGAACTACTTTGTCTATAGGTATTAAGTGCGCGGAAATAAGAAGCCTTTATATCAAAACTACATTTTTTAAAACGGAAAAAAAATTGACCTTGTGCTTAAACTATTAAAAATAATTTTAAAATTTTTTGGAAAAATATTAGGTTTAAAATTGTTTATATTACAAGATTTTTAAAATAAATAAATTATTAATTATTTAAAATACAGTGTAAATTTGTATGTATATCTGTGGGCCGTTATTTTATTTTAAAAATTATAATTAAAAAAAAATTACATTAAATTAAAATATTTTTTAATCATAATTTGGTAAATAAATTACTTATTTTAACATTTAATAAGTTTCTAGTAGAAAATGCAAAAGTTTAGACATCGCATTACCAGTGTATGTATTAAGGTCATATATTTTACAAAATATTTAATAATGTGTAAAAAATTTTGTTATTATCAAAATATACAATAATTTATTTTAAAAACAAAAATATTAAAAAAATTAATTGGAATGATATACATTGCCTACTATATATATATATATATATATATATAGCTTAATTAACATGTTCATGTGCGTTGATAACTATCATTCATTTCCTGAAAGCTAATTATAAACCTATATGACAAAACAATTGTATTTTAATTTTAATATAAAATTTATATTAAATTAATTCAAACAAATATGTTAAATATATAAACAAAAAAGTGAATGTTAAATATATAAACAAAAAAGTGAATATACTTCTTTAAATAATTAATAAATTCTGTATTTTAAACACTATATGTTTTAAAATAGCATTTTAAACATTTTAGTGAATAGAGTGCGAAATTTGTTCTTTTTATATGTTAGTTACAATGCATATTATTTGTTAAAAATTTTATGCTTTATTTTTTATATTGTTTAAAAATATCTTTATTTTAAGTTCTATTATTTACTTGTTGAAACTTGTACAATTAATTAATTTTGTTCTATTAAACAAAATTAAAAGTTATTACAAGAGACTATGGTTAAGATTAATACAATTTAAATAGTTAGCATTTACAACATTACTCAATTGTACTACATACGTTTAAATCTTGCCTTTAAACATCATTAGTTACAATAAAATACTGTATAAACACATTTTCTGCAAATAGAATTACCAAATTTCAGCTTGGATTAAAAGTAATATTTTAAATAATGTAAACCAAATAAAAAAAAACAGTAAAATATTTGTTTAATAATAAAATGTGTATAAATACATAAAAAACAAATTGTAAAAATTATGTAATTTAATATTTTACGCAATATTAATTATTTGCCACAATATTGTAAAGTAATCTATGTGTTTATTAACATTCTGTTACAAAATTTGACTTTTTTTAATTATATGTTATTTTTGTCAAAATATTTTATTTAGTACGCTAGATTTATATTTTTTTCTAGATAGAAAACTGTTTTTGTTCTATTAACCTTTGAGTTGTTTTAAAGCAATTGTATAATTGTAATAACTTTTTTAATCAAATAAGTTGCATTTTATATAAATAAGAATGCGTCAATTTTATAATTATAATAAAACTGATGTTATTTTTGTAAGCGCATTTTTTTAAACTACTAATTGGTACCAAAATATTATGCTATTTAAACAATTAAAGAAATTAATTTGTTCACATAATGATTACTAGTTAAATTTTATTTTAGTAGTTTTCTATTATTGGTACATTATATATTTTTTATTATATATATTATATTATTAAAACCTTTTGTTTTAAAAATAAGCATGGAACAATAGGTCAACAATTACAGCAAAACAACAACAACAACAACAAGTAGCAAACAGAAAATTAAAAAATAATAATAAATAAATATTGGTATGAAGTTTTAATACATCAATGGATATATATTCAGCATCGAACAAAAACAAGACTACACAATGCTTTTAGATACATTTTCAAAAAATAATATTAAGTACACCAAAGAAAAACGAATTCTACTATCTAATTTTAATGACAATGATGTAATATTATACAAAACCCTTTTGTTTTAAAAAATGGGGCAATAAGACAACAATTACAACAAAAATAACAACAACAACAAAGTCTCGTTGGCATTGAAAAGTCTGCAAATCGAAGGTGAGCCTTTTCGACTTTTAATTAACCCTGTCATCTGTAGCTCTGTTATCAAGGTATGTGCAATCTTCTTTGCCGTTATTTGCCGGAATGGCTGATCCTCTTGTTTCTGTAGAAGTAAAGAATTTTTACAGCGTAGGTCTTAACCCTAGCGCTCAAACCCTCCTCCTTTATCAGAGAAAGCGAGACTGGCTAGAATTAAGTATTATTTCTAATCCCAAAAATTGAATTAGAAATGCTTTTAGTTATCAAAAATAAAAACTTTAAAAATTTATATTACAAATAATATTACAATGCTAAAGTCAAGACGTATACTTTATAATACGCTATTAAATGAACAAATGAACAAAACCATGTTGAACAGTTTGTATGCATTTATGTATATATATATATATATATATATATATATATATATATATATATATATATATATATATATATATATATACATATATATATAAAATTAATAATAATTTTTTACTTTGTTCTATTGTATAAATGTTTGACGGAAAACATTAATTATTAATTAGATATTTAGTAAATCCAAATGGGGGTAGACATTTACGGTTAAGAGTTGAACTCCAATTTATGTGTAGTATTCCTGCTACATCTGCCAGTTTCAGTATTTTTAAAAAATAAAATTTAAAATTCCGTTTTATTAACAGACAAATAACAGACACACTTTAATTTTTTAACAATACGTTCTAAATTATATACGATTAATGATAAAAATTGCGTAGTTTTAATTCGTTTTATATTAGTAGTTTTTTGCATTATTTGAAAATGCAAAAAATTGGGTCTTTTATGCAAACAATAATTGAAATATAATTTTAGATTGAGCCTTGAAATACATAAATGTTAGTAATAATTTTTATTATTTCAAAAAACATTATTCAGTAAAGCCTATTCAAGTAGTGTCAATAGAAACGTTAAATTTTACTGTTACTATAAGCAGTAAATATAAAAGAAGGTTTTATTTAGAAAATATTAATTTATTTCTTTTAAAAATATGTAGTGAACTGGAAAAAAATGTTTATTAATGCATGACGTTTTACTGTTACACACAATATCGATTTTAAAATAATTGTTAAAATAAAACTTATTTTTGCTGAACAGATGTAACAAAACGTTAACTTATAATAACTTAATTATAATAATTGTTAATGATTATTGCTGCTTGAATACTTTACAAAAATCATTTTTAGCTAGCCAATATTTTGGTATAACTAAGGGAAAGCAGGCGTTTGGCGTCATCAAATACATGTCAACTCAAGCTGTACCGAAAAAAACCAATTGTAGCTTCATATTAAACATTATTTTAACAAAAATTTAATTTTTATTGTTTGGCAATTTGACATTAAATAATGTTTTGTAAATAAACATTTAAAGTCGTTTTTCAAATTTCTATTTATATTCACCTAAAAAGCTAAAAGTCCACTATCTTATCTACTTGTAAACATTTTCATTAAATATTTATTCATTTTCTTTTTAATTTATTTAATTCATTTTATTATATAATTATAATATTATTTTAAATGTACATTGCATATACAAATTGGTGCACTCAACCATAAAAAACGATTGAATATAAATTATTAATTATAAAAATAAATTTAATTAAACTTTCTAAGTACGTTTTACATACAATTTTAATTTGTTTGAATACAATTTTGTGTATAAAATATATTTTTTTAATAAATATTTTTTGATATATAAAATTTAATTTAAATGCAGCAACTGTTTTCAAAACAAATTAAATTTAAAAAAACTTTAGTATTTGGTCTATCTAATTTTTTAATTAATTTCTTTAAAATTATTTTAATTTTTTTTATACTACATATTTCTTTCCATAAACATATTTAATTTCAGTTATTTTAATTATAAACTAAATTATCGGAAAATCGTTAAAAAAATTATAACAAATTAGTTAAACTATAATTCTAATGCCAAACATTTCAAAAAATTTGACGCAATTGTAAAGTGAGTAAATTTTTTTTTGTCAGTAATATTTCTGCTTTTATGTTTTTTTTATAATATGTAGCAATTTTGACAAACGAATGCTCAGCTGGACTGGTAGGAAAACTCGAAATTATTCTCAGCCTATTTCAAGTGTAGTCTGATAATTACATTTATTGTCATACCATACATAAAACATGTACATTTAAATTATAGCAATTTTGTTTTTCATATTATTGACAAAATATTTAAATTTATTATTACAATAAATTGCTCACAATGTTTTTTTTTAATTATTAATTTTATTTGCTTATTATTTCATTAAAAATTAAAATAAATTAGGAATATAATTTAGTCTTCTAATAAAATTACGTCATAAAAATAACAATAATCTATCAAAACGGCTTATTTCCTTTTTACATAAAGAAGCACGTTAAAACATTTTTTTATTTAAAAAAAACAAAATTTTGTTAAAATTTACGTAATTTTATAATGTAATTTACGTAAGTAAATTGAGCAATAATTTTTGGACATATCTAATTTAATTGGTATAAAAATAAACAATGGAATACATTTATATTTTATGCATGTAATTAAGGAAATGTACTGCAATTATAAAAGAACTTAGAAAGCAGTCAACATAAGTTAATAGGTTTATTCGTTTTTTGTTTTACCAAATTTACTTAACTAATTTCCAAAATAAATCCATTTTAGAATGCAAAAAGTGCATTATTGTTTTTCTAAAAATAGACTATAAAAATATAATGCAACTATTAATTGAAGTTTATCAATTATATAATAAATGATAAATATGTTAAAAATAGGAAAAAAATAACTAATTTGAAAATTAGAAAATCCAACGTATTTTAAAATGAACACACTTTTTATATTATTATTTTTTGTTATTCGTTTATAAACAATTTTTCAGTATTTTATAAGTAAAATATTTTAAATATTAATTTAAAAATAAGCAATAAACTGTTTGTACAACTAGTTACATTTAGAAATACAATTAAGCAAACTTTGATCCAACATATTCAGTTATTTTTAAGAAACAAATTCCAAAAGACAGCATATGTAACATTAGCAAAATGATAATTAATATAAGTTACAAAAAAAACATAGCTAATATTAAATTGTTATTTTTTTATGCATTGTATAACATATATATTGTATAACATTGCATTTATGCAATTTGTTTGTTGGGGTTTTACTATTATTACTATTATTATTATTATTATTATTATTATTATTATTATTATTATTATTATTATTATTATTATTATTATTATTATTATTATTATTATTTTTTATTATTGCTTAAATGCTTTAGAAAAAACATGTAACAGGTAACAGTCAGATCCATGCGTACCCAAATTGAGTTAAGCGCTATGCTTTTAGATCCTCACTATTTCAACATTTTTGAAATAAAATTGAGTTAATGTTTTTAATAATTTTATAGTATTGTAAAATTACAATAACTAGTAAATAAATGTTACACACATTAACTACTTTAAAAATAAGTCACAGTTTATCCAAGTTATTATCTTAAAAAAACATTTTATGTTAGAAATTATATATATATATATATATATATAATTCAATAATTCAATAATTCAATAATTCAGTCTAGTTAGTCCCAAGCCAGGATAAAAGAAGAGAATTTAAGCGCAAGGTTAGCTACCTGGCCTAAGTAAAAGTTGTACTGTTACACAAACAATAAAAGGACGCCATTCCAGCAAACAACGGCAAGGAAGTAATTGCACGTATCTGAATGACAGAGTTAGATAAATGACAAGGTTAAGTGAAAGGAAGCTCAATCTTTAATTTGCAGAATCTTTAATGCTAACGAGACTTTGTTGTTGTTGTTGTTTTGCTGTAATTGTTGTCATATTATCCCTATGCTTATTTTTTGAAGCGAAAGAGTTGTATATATATATAATATATATATATATATATATATATATATATATATATATATATATATATATATATATATATATATAGCCCTAGAAATAGTTACTAAAATTAAAAACGTATATAATCTTAATTAAACTTTTATTTCTAGTTACTGTTTTTCAAATAAAAATGTAATAAATTAGAAATAATAATTGCAAATGTGAACTATCCCCAATTTAAATCCATAATTATTTGGAAATATTTGTTATAATACAAGCAAACAGTGAAAATTTGCTATTACCAAAGGGCATCTTTATAAACGTAAAGAACAAGCGGAAGTAGATTAATTTTTAATATAATTAGTTTGTATTTAATTTTATGTGCTTTATTTTGATTACAAAATAAACAATGTTAATAAAATAAATGCCTATGTAACTCAAATTTGTCTCAATAATGACGTTATAGTAATAATAATAATAATAATAATAATAATAAAAATAATAATAATAGTAATAATAATAATAATAATAATAATAATAATAATAGTAATAATAATAGTACTACTACTACTAATAATAATAATAATAATAATAGTAATAATAATAATAATGATAATAATAATAATAGTAATAATAATAATAATGATAATAATAATAGTAATAATAATAATAATAATAATAATAGTAATAATAATAATAATAATAATAATAATAATAATAATAGTAATAATAATAATAATGATAATACTACTACTAATAATAATAATAATAATAATAATAGTAATAATAGTAATAATAATAGTAATAATAGTAATAATAATAATAATAATAATAATAATAATAATATTAACTAAGGTTTAATCGTTTAACAAGTGCAAAAACGTTAAGTTATATGTTTCTTCATGTCTGTACAACAAACCTGATAATTTATCAATGGTTTAAGGAGCTGGCCTGATACCAGATATGGCGTGTGTTTAAGTTCATGTGTGTGTGAAACGTTAAGAGTGTGCGCCGCTGATGATTCCAATTAGGAATGAAACAGCTGTACAGTGCTCCTGGTTGACTTAAAAGCCAAGTGAATTTATTATTCAAGTAAATCTGACAAGTTCAATATAAGAATTTTAAAAGAACCTAATAATTGTTGTAGCTTATCCATGGTAATGATGCATTTATCGGTTTTTAATGTTTAATTTTGTTTAAATATGAATACATTATTATTATAACTTTAAAGCCTTTTCGTTCTCAAAGACAACACAAACAGGAGGATTGTCCCTTAAAAATGTTTATTAAATTTTTGGTTTTAAAGATTGACATTGTATTCGGATTTTCCTAAACTCAGTCATCAGAATTATGCTTTTACATTTTTATTACAGTTTAATAAAATGGTGTCCTTTTGTTGTTTTAGTTTAGGAAAGATCGAGTTAGTAATCTTGCACTGAAATCCTCTTCCTTTCTTAACCAGACTTGGGAGTAGCTGCAATGTAATTGATGTAATTGTAAAATTATGCTTATTGGCATAAGAATATTGGGAGAATAATTTAAATTATAGTGCCAACAACCTAGAATACTGTAAATGGTTAGAAAAACAAGGTAATCATATGTTGGCAGAAAACGTAAAATTGTGGTTACCAATAATTACCAAACAAATTATTATACAATTAAAAATTAAAACAAAGCCATTTTAGAAATTGTAAAATGCAACATAAAAGATTTTAATTATTTAATAGTAAGGAAAGAAAGTAAAAGAATTTAAATTACCAATTAAATTACAAATTTTAATTTATTTATAAATAAAAAATAGAAAAAAAAGATTGATATTTTGAATATAAATAAATTAAATCAACATTGTATTTACAGTTTTCTATAAATATTGTAAATGAAATGTTGTAAAATATTTAATTAAAGAAAAATGTTTTTTAATTTAATTATATTTTATTTTTATTTTTAGTACTTTCAATATTTTACGGGGAACATCTTTTAACAGTGGACAATTTGACAAAGGTAAATGTGGGTCCGCATTTATTGCCAGTGGGGGGATTCGATCCCAGGTCCAAGTTGAGCGCTGTGCGGTTAGACCACCCCCAACGCATAAAAACCCAATTTTAATTAAGTTACAAAAGGTTGTCATAAAACATTCCACCTGTTTTTGCTCAATATCAAGTATAATAAAGCCTTTATATAATTATTTAAAATAATGTTTTTTAATGTTTAGAATAGTTTTATACTGAAATACTCCACACGAAGGTTAACTATATTTTTTGAATAACGTACAACTTATCGAAATTTAGTTTATTTATTTTAAATTAAAATTCAAACATTAAATATACAAACAGATTTAAAAGTACATTTAATAGTATTAATACTCATTAGTCCGGATAGAAAAGTTACTAAATTAAGTATTTATACGATTGATATTCGGGTAGTTGTTTGATATAAGTTGGACATCAAAGCAATACAAAACGGTTTAAAGCAAATGTTTAGGAAAAAAGGCAACCGCATCAATTATTGAGTACTTTACTGCTTACTGTTTAGTATTTAAAAGATTGTATACTATTTGTATATTTTAAATATTTTATATTCTATTTAATGTTTATTATTTTTACTCCATCTTTATTTATAAACCAATTGACATTTAATGGAAATTTTTAATAATTATATATATATTATATATATATATATATATATATTTATATATATATTGATACAATTAACATTGCATTTTATTTATAATATTATATTATGTATTCTATAAATAAATAAATAGATAATGTTTCATGTATGTGCTGAAAATAACTTTGCAATATTCTTACGTCAAACAATTTATATAAAGGTTATAATTTATATAAAGGTATATATATATATATATATATATATATATATATATATATACATATAATTATGTTAAACAACACATTAAGTGTAGAAAAATTACTTAAGTATGCAACAAGAACCATTAAGTCAATTGTCTGTAGTTAATAAGGATATAATATATTAAGAATCATTTTTACCTATATAAAAAATGTATTGTGATCAATTGGAAGTTATTGATTACAACTGTTAAAATAAAAAAAAATGTTTTCTACTAATCCACATTTATTATATTAGTTTTATTTAAAAGGTATTTGTGAATGTGTATATTTGTGTGTGTGTGTGTGTGTGGGCACAAAACCATTGTACACGTTTAATACCTCATTGTACACTAATAATTACCCAATGTGGGAAAGAAGAAAAAATAACAAACATAATGTCATAGAAGTTGTATAATTTTTTCAAATGCAAATATAATTTCCTTAAAAATGATTAAACGTCAGCACGTATGACATTTGCATTCATATTTTTTTAAATTGTGAATATACAATAAAAGATTTGCAATTTAATAAAAATTAATTAAAAAAAAGAATTTAGTAATTTAAAATATGTTAAGTTAGACAGTTTCTAACCATATATATATATATAAATATATATGCGCGTGCACAGTATCAATTATATCCATTACAAACACGTTTCCGGTTCTGTTTTACAAAATGTGTCATTTATAAAATTAATATACAGAAAATGAGCATCAATATTCTTAATAGGAAACATGTACTTTGCCATCAACATATTTGTATTGTATTAAACTAAGTATTTTTTAATAACTTGATAACTACATATTATTTGTTTGATAATATATATATATATATATATATATATATATATATATATATATATATATATATATATATATATATATATATATATAAAACTAACAAGTAACGAGTTTATAAAATGTGAACCTTTTTAATAAAGTTTTAACTTTAATAAAAATTGTTTAACTAATTTTTTTATTTTATAATTTACACAATTTAAATACGTTGTAAAAACATAACATTAATCGAATAAAAATAAATTGTAAATTAATAATTTATCTAGTTACAAATTATATCTATGTGTACACGTTAAAAATGTTTTATATTTATTTGATTTTACTTTAAAAGAAGATAAATAACTAAGTTAATTTTCTTAATTATTTGTGTGAAAAGCCGCCTAGATTAAAATTTAATGTAAAACGTTACAATAATCCCAGTTTTTACATTTATTTTTGGAACAACATTGTATGTAAAAAATATTCTCACGTTTCTTGCAACAATTCCGCATTACAAATTAACATGTCTATTTATTTTGTTATTTATAATTTAAAATTAAAAAAAAGTAAATTATTAGTTCTCGTCAAAATAATTTATTATTAAAACATGCGTCAATTTATTAAACTTTTTAGTTAAAAATTAATAAGTAATTACAATAATATTGTATACAATTTATAACAAACGTTTTTTTGCGTTACAATTAAGATAGTATAGTGTTTTTTCTTAATATTTATTTTCCGATGGCATTGTAAAATAAATTTTAAATATAAAAATATGAATAAATTATATAAAGCATTTAATATTGTATGGTATATTTAAATGCTAATATTTATTTTATAATATACAAATAGTTATACGTTTATATTTTACATTTAACACCAATATAAAAACAATTATTAATTTCAAAATATATACAGCCATTACAACAATTATGCCAAAAAAGTGATTATTTAACTAAACACTTAGAAACTACATAACGTACAAAAAACGTCACTTTAATTATAAAATATACAATATTATGTAACATATATATATATATATATATATATATATATATATATATATATATATATTGTAACTAATGGAAAATATATAAAATATTAACTGGTACAAAATCAAAAACAGAGTAAAACAATTAACATGATTTATAACGTCAACTATTAATAAAAATACGGATTAGATGCAATTATGTAACTTCAACTTATTATCCACGTTTATATAGATGTAGCTTTTAAAATATGCTATTTTGGCCAACTCAGCTTTTTTAAATATATATATATATATATATATATATATATATATATATATATATATATATATATATATATATATAATCTATTGAGCACTTGACATTATTTTTAATTCTCAATATTTATTTTTACAAAAAAAAAATTGGAAATAACAAATTAATTTAGATTTGATACTCTTATAAATGTTTGCGATAATTTTTGAAATGGCTGTAATTACATAAAAACTATTTAATTTACTAAACACAAAATTAATGCTCTAAGTGAAACATCATTTAAAAGTAAAAACGTTAGTTAAACCAAACGTAAGTCTGCACTTAGTGCTTGTAGTGGCAATTGAGTCCATGCTTACGCTGATTTAAGTTGAGCTCTCTGCTGGATTATTACTGCAAAAATGTGGAATAATTTAGCACAAATACAAAAATTTAATATTTTTAATAGTAATTTTTTTAAGGAAAGAATTTTTAACTATTGTGCTTTGTCGTGTTGTGGTTACAATAACCTCTTCAATAAGCTTTTTAGTAAATAATACAACTAAAAAAGGCGTATACGTACGGTAGAAGTATTAAAAAGCTATTTAATAAAAGTGCATAAAACAAAACGTTTTCAAAAATTATTGTTTTATATAACTAGTAACATTTTAACTTGACCTTTGTTTTACATTTTATTACACATTATAAAATTGATATTTTACTTAAAGAATTACAAACATAATAAAATTGTATTTTTTTAATGTTATTAGTTTTAAATTGTACTTTCATTTATTGTATTATTTAAAGGATATTACCGTAATCGAAAATTTGTATATTTAAAGAAATTTAAATGAATGCATAAATTTAAATGATTTTATTCAATTTTTTATGATTATGTATTTTTCGTTGACGTTTTGCTAAAAATATAATAAATGACAACCGTTTTTCAAAGTATTTACTCATTATAAATATATTAAAAAATAATTTATAAAACAAATACCTGTTCAATTAATGTTACAAATTAAACATAAATAAACTTGTTCATTAAAGTGCTTATAATATATAATTGTATTTCATTTCTTATTAAAGTACAGTGTGTAAGAAAGTTCATATGTAATTTAATGTACAATTTATATATATATAACAAGGTGTTTAAATCTATTTTTAGAAAAACATCAATAAAGCATTGACAACTTTTTAATTTTTTAAAATTTAATATATTTATTGTGTTAAGTTGATAAATGCATATATATACACTTTAATTTATACTTTATTTTATAAGCACATGTTATTTATTTAAAAAACTTAGTGTACCTTAGTCTACAAACTTAAAGATAAAATAAACGTTAATTTTTTTACAAAGTAAAAAAGTTAATAATTAATAATAATTTTAACTATAATTTGTAATAACTGTTAAACATGGTTAGTAGTATATTATTAAGCAATTTTTAAAATCAAATTCTTAATAAAAATTTAGTTATTTTAGTAATCAGATACATTTATTATTATTACTATTATTATTATTATTATTATTATTATTATATTTTTTATATTGCTATATTTTTTAAAATGTTTATTACTTTAAATGTTTGACGAGAAACATCTTTCAGTAGCGAAGCCAAACGTGGGCACGCATTTTAGTGCCGGTGGTGGGATTCAAATCCATGCCCACCGAGGTCAAAATTCAAGCGTTATGCTGTTGGACCATCCAGGCAAATAAAAATTTTAATTAAATAAAAACGTAAATTAAATGATGTTGTTTCTACAAGCCATTAACGGTTATGTAAAACTGTACCAAATAATATATATATTGGAAATAATTGAAAATAATACTGTACAAATTAATATTTCGATAATGTTTTTTCAACATAGCCAAAAAATTGTATATTTAAAAAGTAAAAATAAAAAAGCGGTTATCTTTGTTTAAAAATATAATTATTTATTTATTTGTTACATAAATTGAAAAAATATTTCAGTTTTACACATTGCTCAAAACTGTAATTTATTAATATATCGTAAAAATTAAATAAAATGAAATTACGTATGACATATTTATAAACCAGTTAATATTAATATAAAAAATAAATACGTACATATATATTAAGTAATATTATACGTAATAAAATATTAAAAAACGTTTATAAAAAATAATTTATCAAAACAATAAAATATTAACAATTAAGTAAAAAATGTAATAAATTTTATTAAATTAATTTACTCTTGCTTATAGAGTAATTAAACTATTATTATATTAGCAATTTTAATGCATTTTATTAATGACTTTAATGTTGAGTTTTTTGACTAATTTAGTTTCAAACACTGGTGTGTTAAAAACAAGTGTCAAATTTATTATTGTTGGTAAAATTTCAATTCTTGTTCAATAAAATAAGAATCACAATATTTGACCGTTCGCTACATCGGTAGATAAATGGCAATTAGTGTAAAAATAGTTATTTTAAATATATTGTAATTTATTTTTGGTACCGATAACGAGTATTGGCATAATACAAATTTAAACAATAAAAACAAAGATTTGGTAATGTTTTTAGTAAATAAAAAACATATAATCCATATTTTTGAAAAAAGGTGTAATTCAGTAAAAGCATAGTTTATTCTTATTAACATGGACTATTTGTTTTATTCTATCTTTATTATTTTAAATGTTTTATGGGAAACATTGTTTAGCAGTGGACATTTTAGCAAGGACGAACGTAAGCTTGCATTTGGTGCCAGTAGTAGAGATAAAACCTAAGTTTACCCAGGCTTGAGTCGAGCACAGTACCACTAGACTACCCTATAATAACTACTTTAAAATTAAAATTATAATTAATTATTAATCATTATTATTATTAAATAAAAGTCTTTTAGCAAGCACATAAATTTAAAAAATCGATTATTAAATATATGATAGTATATAATAAACAAAATGCAATTATAATTTTATTAATTTATGTTGTAAGTAATAAAGAAATGCATAGAAAATGTTAACTAGTTTATTATCAAGGTTTATGTAAAATTATCAACACGATATATATGTATATATATATATATATATGTAATAAACCTGATCGCCTGCTTAGTAACCATTTCGTATGTATATGGTTAGATTGTTTATATAGTCTTTTGTAATCTTAGTTTTAACAAAAAAATACAAAACAACAGATATTTATTATTATTATTATATGTTTATATGTTTTGTTTCATTGTATTAAAGCTATTAAATCGCAATTTGAAAAAGAAACGTAACGTACTTTTTTAATTTGTGTCATGTTGAGAACAAAATAAATTCATATACATTTAAATTAATTTTGCCAACATAAAACATGTACATTATTTTTTAACAATTGTGATTTTGAAATGAATAAATTGCATCATAAAAATTATTATTATTGTTACTATTATTTATTTCAAAACCTTTTTACTCTAATAATAATGAGCTCACAAGATTATTCTATATGGTTTTACATTAAATATTTGACCTTAAAGATTTTGTAACCCTAAAATGGAAATTTTATTCCAATTTTGCAAAACTTTGTCACCGTAATAAAGCTGCTGTCTCTTCTTTATTGTATAGTGTCCTGTCGTTGTATTGCAGAGTCCAGGTTGTTAATTTTGCATTCAAATCTTTTTCATTTTTTAACTAAAATTGAGACCAGCTGCAATTTATATAATTTTTGATTTAATAGTAATTTTATAGTTTTAACAAAATTAGTACAATGTTTGCAACACATGGGCCGTTTTCAAAACCAAAAAATAGTTTATACACAGTTAACTATATACATTACACTATTTTTATATGCGAAATAATAATTCTGTTGTAATAATGCATTCTATTTGCTATTAAACAAAATACAAAATTAAGAAAGTTGTTGGATTTTATTTTTATAGAACATACATTTACTTTATTTGGTTAAATATTTTAGTAATTATAACATATAGCATACTATTTTACTTTTCTCTTTACTAGAAGACAACTTAATTTTTGTTTTAAACTAGAGTACTTTATTAACAATTATTTCCTTAAAAAACAAAAAAAAATTAAAAATTTTATTAAAAAAATACATATTATTGGAAAAACGAAAATTATTTTAAAATCATGTTAACATATTTTTTATAAAAGTATCAATTTATAATTTAATTTTAAATACAAATCAGTATTTTTATAAAAACCTTGTGCTATTTTATAAATGCCTTAAATTAAAAAAACGTACAAAACACAAAACAATTATAATAATAGTAATAATGCATTAAAACTAATATAAAAAAAACTTATTTAAAAAATGAATTAATTAAAAAATTATAAACTACTTTTTAAAATTTTATGACGTTTTGTGTTAAAGATGTAAATTTAGTGTAATGATCATACTCATATTTTATTTTAAGCACAAAAAATTATATATATGTATATTACATCTAGTAATTCTGTTTATATAGCCATTGCTTGGATTAAAAATGATTTAATCTAGCCAGTCCCAAGCCTGGATAAAGGAGGAGGGTTTGAGCGCAAGGTTGGCAACCTGGCCTCTGTAAAAATTTATACTGCTGCGGAAACAATGAAAAATGACGTCATTTCGGCAAACAACAACGTTTCTGGATGACAAAGTTACCAGATGACAAGGTTGAGTGAAAACCGAAAAGAAAGTGCAATTTTTGATTTGCAGAATATTTAATGCTAACGAGACTTTGCTATTGTTGTTGTTGTTTTGCTGTAATTGTTGTCTTGCTGCCCCATGCTTATTCTTAAAGCAAAAGGGTTTGTAATAATAATAATAAATAGCCGTTGTAATAAGTCAGGTATGTCCGTCTCGCAATTTCTAAAATGTTTAAAGAAATAATTCTTATTACATCTAAGTGTGGAATATTTTTATTGTTTATTATTATCCTCAAACTTTTAAAATAATTTCGGAATAAAATCAATGAGAAATAATTCATTTATTAAGATTTAATACTCCTTTCAATATCTTTACCGTGTTTCTATATATACATAATGTGATATAAAAATATACTTTCACTTTTAATTATTATTGTTTAAAAACAAACATAAATTTTAATATAACAAGTATTATTTATTGATTTTAAAAATTCCTTATCTTGAAAATAAGTGAATATATTTTGTAAAAATGAAAAAATATATAATATTGATTTTCTGTCATATATTTAAATACATATTATTTTATCATCAAATATATTCATAACAAAATAAATTTTTGTATTTATATAATAAGAAAATTGTCAGTAATAAATTTCTTTACCAAAATACAATTTTGTTTAATGTAACAATTAAGAAAACGAAATACAATTACTTTTTAAAAAGTTTAAAAAAAATACTTTTAAATTATTTTGAATTCTAAATAAAGGTTATTAAGGTAATTGCATGCATTGGGAACCTCCTAAAACATATATAAATGTAAGAAAACTGTTATGAAAGTAAAATGTTATACTAGAAATGTATATGTGCTTAAATATGAATACTTTAACAAGTTAAAAAAACTATCTATAAAAACATTATTTAAAATGTTCTATTATGTATTTTTTATAAATCTTATATTGTAATTAAATTACAAGGCAACGAATCAAGACAAAACATTTTAATGCGTTGCAATAAAAATAGTTGTTAATAAATCTAATAATAAATATTTTGTTGTTTAATAATAAAGAATTATTAAGCAAAAAAGTGTTTGTATTTGCAACATTAATGTATATAAAGAATATAATTAATTATTCTATACATTTTATAACTGTTTAAATAATTTAATTAAGGAAACTAAAAAAAAATTTACAAAACATGTTGAAATTTATATTATATTAATTCTTTTAAATAATTATTTATAAATATTTTAATTTTTTTACTTAAAACAATAAATTAACACGTATTCTTTTATAAATACTAAAAGGTGAAAAAAGGTTAATAGTGGATATAATGCTATTTTTATAATTTTTATAATAAAAATAATTTTAGTCTTTAATAATTAAAAAAAATAATTAATATATCCATGTATTCAAAAAGTAATAGGTACGTTTTTTGGTAATTTATATGTTCACTATACGTATGTAATTACATTATTCATTTATTTATTTATTGCTATTTTTTGTTTTTGTAACAAATTCAAGTGTTTAAAAATATTTATTATTTTTTCTGATTTATTTACAGCACTAGTCAAACGTTCTACATTATTTATTTATTATTACACTTTAATATTTATAAATCATTGTACATTTATTCTTACATGTTTTCAATGCACTTTTATTTAATCAAGCATTAACCGGAAACATTCATTATTATTGTTTTTGTGCTATGTATTGTTTAATGTCATTCCTTGGTTTTAGCAATTTTTACATATGAAACACAGTAGTTGTTATTCAAACATGGTATTATAATTATTAATGCGTAATTGGAATTTCTACTGATAAGTTTCTACTTGATAATTTGTTTTTTAGTTGTAAACTGAGCATTTAACAATGTATTTCATTGTATATATATATATATATATATATATATATATATATATATAACATTTTCTTATAACGTTACGCCATAATTTAAATATAACAATGATATTTAAATGTAAAATTGCTAAGATTAAGTAAAAAAAAGGTAAAACCGGCTACGTATTTTTTATAACTTTTCGACTTGGTTTTAACAAATAATGCATTTTAAAAATTTAGTTTTAAATTTATATATAATTGTTTTAAAGAAAATTTATTTGTTATGTTATCAGTTTCTTGCAAGACAAAATTTAGAGCCAAATAGATTGAAATTAGTTTATTTTAGTTTAATGAATTATGTTCATTTTTCAATGCATTTATAAAATGTCAATACCACTATTATTGCTGCTACTATAACTACTATTACTACTATTATTATTAAAAATAATAATACTGAAATCACAAATACTTTCATTACCGAACGAAAACATATAATAATAATAATAATTGCAATAATAATTGTAATAATAATTGTAATATTAATAATAATTATTATTGTATTAATAAAATTGTATTTGTAATCAGACAACGTTGTGTAACAAAATAATTTAACTGCAGAAATGTAGACTTTCAAATATGATTTTAATCAAAAAGTTAGCCTAGAAATAGAAATAAATAAGCTTGTTATTTTTCGTTTAATCTTATTTACTAATTAGTGAAAAATCCTTCATAAAACCAAATAATTTTTAAATGTTTTCCGAGACATCTAAACTAAATAATAATAATAATAATAATAATTATTATTATTATTATTATTATTATTATTATTATAAAGGTAGAAATATATATATATATAGTATTATTAATGTTATTATTATTATTATTATTATTATTATTATTATTATTATTTTAGCAAATATAAATAAATTCCATATAAATAAACATTTTTTTTATAAATTTGCACTATTTTACAAATTGGTAATAAATTTATTTTAACTTTTGCAGATGTGCACTAGTTTGTAACACATTAAAATAACAATATAATTATGTTTGAATGAATAAACAAACAATTATACAAAATATACATATTTACTAAATCATAAAAGAAATATTTAATAAAACACATGACCACAAACATTTATTTCGTATAATGTGCAATTTTGAACAAGTTTTTATTTATTTTTAGATAATATTGTTTGTTATATTTTATTTATTTGTATTTCGAAGCCTTCATTTTTTCAAAAACATGGAACAACGAAAATGTTTCGTATAATTGTACATTAAATTGTAACTTGAAAGATCGTGCATATTGAATGCCGTCATTGGAATTATGCTGCTTTCCAATGGTAACCTTTTGCTATTTCTTTCACAATATATCTTATAAAAGCCATCTTGCTAAACCGGCAATCAAACTTTCCTCCTTTCTCAACTGACTAGAATAAATTTATATATTTTTTTACAATATTTTTAACAAATATGCCTGTAATATTTCAAAATATTTGTAACTGAGAAATTTGAACCAAAAAATATAAAATATGTAGAACATTTATTAGATAGAAAAAGACCTTAATTTAAGCAAGATTGGTTTTATAAATCCAAAAAAAAACAACTAAATTTAATTTAATTTGATTTAAATTTCAATTAAAAATCACTAAACCAAATATTATTAACCTCATTTTTAAAGCTTATTTATTCCAATATTTAAAAAATATTTTTAAATATCCATTCTTTAAAAAAAATTAAAGGTTTTTTAAAATAATTTCAGTTTTTATGTACAAAAACATTGAACCAAAAAAGAAATAGGAAACGTAAAAATATTGAGCAAAAATACTTTTGTATCTATTCCAATAATTAAATATTTTTAAATAAAAAGTTAATTATAAAAAAGGAAAAGTATAATTTTCCAAATTTAAACTAACACTTAATGTGGGTTTATATAAATAACTTAAAGGTCACAATTCTAATTAGCACCTAATGTAAACTGTTGTTTGGGTTTGCTAAAAAACATTCTATTTTTTATTTTAAATATTATAAATGTTTTACAACAAACGCATAGTTCAACAATGGACATTTTAGAAAAGCAAAAGGTAGGCCCAGATTTGGTGGCTGTGTGGGTATCAAACACACGGTCTCGAGTCGAACGCTGTAACTCTACCCCACCCACCTGCTATAAATCTGCGAAGTAACAGGTTCAAAAATTAAATCTAATAAAAAGAACTGTACAATTTTTATATCATTTGTTTATTTATACTGTTTAGTTTATATATATATATATATATATATATATATATATATATATTAGTTTTAAATAATTTTACTGAACAAAGATAATTTGAATTAACTAGTAAATATTTTTAAATTATTTAATTTTTCAAAATAATAAATTCTATATTATTTCATTTTTATGTAAACAATTAGTTTTAATTGAGCCAAGTAATTGGCACTATATACAAACTCTCGTTTGTATTTATTCAATGTTAACTTTTTAAAATACGTTTTTAATCATTCGTATATATATATATATATATATATATATATATATATATATATATATATATAGAAACGTACTGATAACTAGAATTTTGTTCATTTCTTGACAAAACATTTTATAAATATTTACTGTACTTTTGTTTTGTTTCAAAAAGAGATAGTTCAAATGTTGCAATATGTAGCAATATGCATTATCAATGTTCAAGGTATGTTGCAATTTATGAATACATTTACAAACGGATGTGTTATTCAATCAAATTGTTTTTTGATTTAAAAAATAGTCGCATTTTACCATCAAATTGAAACCGTATACACCGATAGGTCAAATTGCAATGATTAATAATTCGATAACGTACATGTTCAATTCATAAAAAACAATGCAATCATTTTATTTCATTCAGTAAAACATGTTTGATTTGGGCTAAATCCATTGTGTGCTGACATGTTTTTAATTTACCACAAATGTCATATTATGAAGATTGTAAAATTATTTAAAATCACATAGGTTACTAATTGGTAAGTGGAATCAACACGTGCTTATAATTTGACTTTCTTATATATATATATATATATATATATATATATATATATATATATATATATATATAAGTATATAATTATATGTCTGAAAACCTTGGCTTTGACTATGTGTCCGTGCTTGATTACATATGTGGGTTTGTGTTTGTTTTTCCAGAACGTCTATTGGGTAATTTGCGTGGTAGCAAGTTGAACGTGGTTTATTTAAACATCAACCAATGATAAAGATGTATAAAGTTGAATTTTGTTTTTGGCGTTTGAGACAAGTTTGTGTATTCCTTGAAACTAAATTGGTTGATTCTATTAATTTTTTATTTAAATGTAATTATATATATATATATATATATATATATATATATATATATATATATATATATATATATATATAGTTATATATATATATATATATATATATATATATATATATAATGTTATTATAGTTGAGAGTGGGATGGAGAACAAACTTTTATTATCTTTTATTGACATGTATCACGTTAGCCTCTAATAACTACATCTAATTCTCGGTTTACTAGAACAGTTTAATTAGAAAAAGACAAGATGGAAGCATGTTGCTACTGCCTCAAATTCAGTTTATTGTCGCTCATAAATGGGAATTATTAGTTTGAAAAGCTGTTTACCTAGAAGCGAAACATCAATTTGAAATTGTCACTAATTTGTGGTATTCCTAATCGATGCAAAATCTAATGACTGACGATAAATATTTAAAAAAAGGGAATATTTTTGTAATGTTCCGACAAATGAAATCGTTTTACATAATATAAACTATTCTATTTTTAACTAGAAATGTTTTTTATAAATGTACAAATAAAGTTAACATTTATTGCGTGCAATTTGTACATTTTTATTCAACATTAATTTATTACTATTTTATATAATTACTTTCAATGACTAAATTCATGATTGCTTCATATTATTAATCAACACCAATATAAAATAATTTTTGATAAGCGTAATAAGTTATTTATTTAAAATAATAAGCAGTAATACAATAATAATGAATAAGCTTTTCGGGGGTCGTATAGCGGAACAACTTTTGATTTGGATCTGAATGAGTATAAGCTTGAATCTCACAACGGGTAATAAAATGAGGCCTCACGTTCGACTTCGCTAAAATGTCAACTGCTAAAAGATGTTGTTCCCGTAAAACATTTTAAATAATAAATATAAATAAATAAATACAATACAATACACCGACAAAATGCAGTTTTTTTAATTTAAAATTAATAAATATATATATATATATATTTGTAAATAGTTGCAAAAATATTTCAAAAAATATTGTAAAAAAGGTTTTACATTTCGAAAGGTAAATATTACAAAACAATGAGAAAGTTAGCAGAAAATAAAATAAAAATAATTTTTATTGCAAAAATAATTGCGCAACTTAAAATTACTAAAACAAATATGTTTTTCAAATTGGAATTTATAATTTTATAGATAAAATAATATAGTTCTTTTTTTAAACAAAAAATAGGAATACAAATAATTTAATATTTTCAATATTTATAAGTTGAGGCGCTTTTTATTACAGAACAAAAGGAACTCAAGTTATATTTAGAAAAATTAATCTGAACTATTTTGTTGATTTTAGATTTTAGATTTTCAAAAATAACAATATTTTTTTACCTAAATAGCTTGTAAAAAAGCGTGTATTTAATAGGCATTTTATTAGTTTGGTATTAAGTAATCAATATCCATTATATAAACTATGAGCAACAGTAATGGTTGAGAGCAGAGCCACCTATTCATTAATTCTTATTTTGTATATCATCTCAAATAATTCCCTTCTATTGTTTACGGTATTTGGAGTTTTGTAAAAATATATTAGTCTAACGACTTTGTCGTTGTTTCCAAAATAAAGTTTGAGCAAAAATGGCTTAAAAATGTTCCTTAAATAACATCCGTCCAACGTACGTTTCTTTGGCTTCAAAATCGCTATTTGGACGAGTCAAGGTTATGATACGTGAAATTGCAGCAGGATTTTGATAAAAAACATTGTCTAACTAGCGCAATTTTCGTTGTCGTAATACCGATATTTGGAGATGGTGAAATTGGAGGTCATTTCGAATTTGGCAAATGCTAATCTGTTTTGTCCAATCTCTAGATAAGAAGGATGCAAAATGGGTATTGTGCCAAATACGGGCTCACGTTCGGCTTCGCTAAAATGTCCACTACTGATAAATGTTTCTTGTAGAACATTCAAAGTAATAAACATAAAATAATAAAAAAATAAAATAACAGCATTGTCAGCGTATTAAAAGTCGGCGACGAGCGTTGTACCAATATACATACCTTTTATTTGGGCATTAATTGCATAGTTAAATACAAGTAGAACAGCCATCAAGCCTTGATGGATATTAAGGCAAAATTCGAACACTTTTTTTGTTTATCTGCTGCAAATGCAGGTTGCATCAGTTGAGTTTTTGTACAAAACACGTAAGAAATTTAAAATTGTTGTCTGGGATTCATTACGTAGCATAGCAATCTATAGCTGTTTTTTCTTTACTGAGTAGAAGGCTAAAGTGTAGTTTATGGAGTGTACTTACGTAAAACGCTAAATTGTACAAATTTTAAAAATGCGTCAAGGCGTATTAAATGGATTTTATTTGTATGTATGAGTATAATTGTTTTAAAAAACAATATATGGTACATTTTTAAAAAGTTAATTTTAATTTTATTTAAATTCACTTTTTTTACCTAAAACTTTGAATTTCAACATAAAACGGATTGATATAATATAAGATATTATCTAAAAGTATTTACCAAACCGTATTATATTATATTATTATACAAATTCCTTTTGGTTTAAAAATAAGCATGGGGAAATAAGACAACAATTACAGCAAAAAAAAAAACAACAACAACAAAGTTGGCATTGAAGATTTTGCAAATTAATAGTTAAGCTTCCTTTCGGCCAGGTTGCTGATTTTGCGCGCTCAAACCCTCCTCCTTTATTCAGGCTTGGGACGGGTTAGATTGAATCATTTCTGATCCAAACCGTACTACCATTAATTGATATAAACTATTTTAAGTGCAGTGAAAGGCTTATAATCCAATTCTCTTGTAATTCATTATAAATTACAAAACTCGCCTGTTTTAAAAAACAAGGGAAAACAAGATTGTTCCATATAATTTTACATTGCATTTTTAAATTTAACAATCAAAATTTTATTCGGATTTTGTCAGATTGCTTAACCGCAATTATACTTTCACTTCCTTGATTTTATTTAATAAAATGGTCTTTTCTTGTTATTTTTTTTACCAACATTGTACAAAAGCAGGGTTGCTAATTGCGCAATTAAATCCGTCCGTTTTGTCAACCAACTTTGGAACCGGATACGTTAGAGTTACATTCTATTTAAACCTTATTTATTGTCAAAAATGAGATTATATTAACAACCTAAACAGGAGTATACCAGCACATACAAACTAATTATGTTGAAGTGTATAAAACCGAAAATAATTTGACAATTGCAAAAACTCTATAAACTCTGTATTTTTGGCCTTGCAATACAGCGCTTGACTTGGACCTGAGTGGGCATCGGGGTTTGAATCTCACCACCAGCACTAAATGAGGACCCAGGTTCGGCTTTGCTAAAATGTCTACTGCTAATAAATGCGTTTTCCTTTCAAACATTTAAAATAATAAAATAAATAAATAAATTTTCAAACGTTCTATATTGATAGTTTCGTTTTTAACAACTTTAACTTTTAACCAATTTTAATTTAATCTACAATCCTTTGATTACTATTTATATTTCTATTTTATGCATAATATACTTAAAAGTTAATATTGTTTATTTTAATTATAAAGTAAGTACAAAAGTTTAAGTTAGGTAATTACGATAAAACCGGAATTGTTTTAAGGATTATATATGTAATATGTATATATTATTTATTTCTACAACAAATATTTAAGTACTATTTTTTATGTTCAAAATTAAGAATTCAAATGGTTCATTTATGCAAAATATAAAATAAATTGAATAAATTTGCAAAATCTAAATTCAATTTATTAATTCACCAACTTCAACTTTGTAATCATTTACTTCAAGTTTAAATAAGTAAAAGTATGGTGTTCTTCAAATTACGTTACTACACAACAACGAAAATTCATTATCACACAATTTAAGATTAACAAGGGTGTTTATAAAATAATTTTATTACTTTACTTGTTTTATATTGTCAGTTATTTACAAACGTTTTAGATTAAAATACATTTAATATTTGCATTTATAAAAAAGAAATTAACAGATTATATGCTGCAAAATGTGTATTAACTTGTTGCTGTTGAGGCACTTATTATGTTTATTTTACAAGATTTAAAATATTAATAATTGACATTTCAAATTAATAAAAATTAATGAATTTATTATTATTAAAAACATTTAACCAAATAACGTAACTATTAAATCTTATTTAATACATTTTTAACATTTAATAGTTAAAATTTAAAATAAAACATTAAATTTCATTATAAAAGAAAGAAAAAATAATAATAATAAACATATGGAAAAGTATTTCATGTTTAGATATCATAAAAATATATTTTAAGTATTTTGTAGAAAATAATAAAATTAATGTAATAAATTAAATAATAAAAATATTCAATTAAAATTAATTTATAATTTAATAAAAACTAAATAATACAAAAAAAATTTATTTATGTTTATTTGAATATTTCAATTTCAATTAAAAATTTTAATTTTGTGTTTTGAAAATGTTGCAAACTACTTTTAGCCTATTGAGTCTAACAATATTGCGTGCTTACAATTCTATAATAAATTTTCTTTTCATTAAAAAAATCACTGTCACTTACGGATGTGAGTAAGTGTAATTTTTTTAAAAATCATTCAAGAAATCAGGAAAATTATGATTCATTTTTAAAACAACAAAATAATGTGAAAAACAAAATAAACCATACATACAACTAGATAATTATATAAAAATAAAAAATTCAACATTCTAGTCGGTAACAAAAGAATGGATACAATATTATGTTAATAATTTTTTAATAAATCTAGTTAAACAGAAATGAATCTAGTCAATACCAAACACAACCAAAATATTTTTATTGAAATCCAATCGGTTTTGACAAAGTCTCGACAAGATCAAATTTCAGTTATTTCAATCCCTTAGTGCTATGCAATTCCTATTTTTTTTAATTGCGTCACGGTAAAAGTAGGATTAGTCTTATATTCCGAATTATTTTTAGCGTACATTAGGTGACTATTGTTGGCTTAATGTTTATTTGTTCGCTTTGTGTCCGCGTGATAGAAGCTTCCATTTTTAGAACTAAGCATAAGCAGAAAAATAAGCAATGATAATTGAATGGTGTAGTTGGCTGTTATTAATAGTTTAATTTGATTTTAATTCGGTAATTTACTTACATGAATTGATATAAATTGACGTGATATTAAGCTCACAAAAGTGTTTGTAACTGGTACAAACGTTCTAAGTAAACGGGCAAAAATTAGAATTTTGTAATGATTTGAAAAATGGGGTTGTCAAGGGTGATATATTAAAATTGTCAGATTTATTGAATGATAAATCTACTTACTTTAAACCAACCAGGAGCAGTGTACAGTTGTTTTATCCTTAGTATTAAACAAATTTGAGCTCTTGTCCTATCTGATGTTAAACTAAAGCCTTAGCTACTGAGCTACGGGTAGTTAAAATTAATTCTGTAAATTTATTATTTATGGTGAATCTAATTAATACTAATTGTTCAGTATCCTCAAATGCAGTCACTTTATGGCCGCTAACAAGCAAGTAAATAATTCCTTTTACCGGAAATTTAAGCCTTCAATACAGTTTTAATAAATATATACACCACGGTTTGGTTATGTTTATTATATAGTGTGTTAATGTTGTTACATTGTATTTCCTTTTTGTAACAGTATACAATAATATAAACGTTCATTAAAAATAATTTACTAAATTTATATAGTTTCTGTATAAATAAACTATTTTAAGTAAATGATAAATTGTAATTACTGCAAATCAAATTTGTAAAATAAATTTAAATTTAAATTGTCCTGTTATTAATTTTCAAACTTAAAAATTGTAATTGTATATAAAAAAGAATTAATTATGAGTATTGACTTATTTTAATAAATTTTCACATAGTTAATTTTGTTATTTTAAAGTTTAAATTTTTAATTAATTATTACAACGTTTCATTTTTTTAAATTTCATACAATTGTAACCATGTATCAGACATGTACCATAATATATGTATATATAAATATATAATAAAATAAACATGTTTCAAATATTTATGCATACGTACCCCCAAATGTGCGTTTAAAAATGAAACACATTAAGCCATTTTTACTATCGATTTTTATTTGTTTCGTCTATTTGTTTATATCGTTGTAAAAGTAATAAAATTGGGCACGATTTTGTTGCCAAAATGTCACTTGTGACATTTGAAGCGAAAGTTTTGTATAAACAATACGCATTCGTAATAAGAATTTGTTCAAAAATCTAAAACAATATTTAATAGATTTATACCCCCAAAAAAATAGGTTGGTTATTTATGTGCATACCGCGCGTTAGAACTAAAATTGATGATTGCAAAATATCGAATAAAATAATGCACAAATAATTTTATAATTAGAAATAATTTATAATTCTATTGCAATTGTTTTATGCTTTATAAAGGCAAGTAAAAAATATTATTTAAAAGAAATTAATTTGTTATTTTTAGTAAAACCTTTATTAAACATTGTCAATATTCTTTATTGTTAGAATCATCGTTATTGTATATTTCTGGTAAAACGTATTGTTGTAAATAATAACTTCATAAACACTTATTATGTTATATACATTATACAAAACCCTTTTGCTTTAAGTATAAGCATGGGGCAATAAGATAACAATTACAACAAAACAACAACAACAACAATAACAAAGTCTCGTTGGCATTAAATATTTTGCAAATCGAAGATTGCGCTTTCTTTCGGCTTT